>JACEFZ010000177.1:0-215563 GCA_014155875.1 Cepaea nemoralis | reverse complement strand
GGGATGTGTGGATGGATGTGTGGGGGTGAAAGTACGGGTGTTGGAATGGGTGTGGGGGATGTGTGTATGGGTGGAGGATATGTGTATGGGACAGATGCAGGGGATGTGTGTTTATGTGGGTGGAGATGTGTGGATGGTTTGAGGAAGTATGTGTGGGAGGCGGGGTTGTGTGGGTAGGGGATTGTGTTGGGTGGATTTGGGATGGAAGGGCGGGTGGGGAGAAGTGTATGGTGTGTGGGTTTGAGATATGTGTGCGGTGTGTTGGTGGGGGATGTGTGAATGATGTGTGGGTGGAGGGTATGTTTGTGGTGGTATGGGTGGAGGATAGCATGTGGTGTGGGGGATGTGTGTGATGGGTGTGGGGAATGTGCGTATGGGTGGGGTATATGTGTGGGTGAGCAGGGGATTGTGGTGGTTGGGGGAAGTATGTGGGGGAGTGTGGGTGGGAGATGTGTGTATGTGGATGGGGAATGTGTGGGTGTGTGTGTGTGTGAGTGGCTTAGGGATGTGTAGGTGGGTGAGGGAGTTGTATGTGTCGGGGTGGGATGTGTGAGTGGGTGGAGGATGTGTGTGGGGGTAGGGGTATTGTGATCGAGAGATGTTTGGTTGGGAGTGGGTTGGTGGGGGTGTGTGGGTGCGTAGTGGAGGATGTGTGAGTGAGTGTGTGTTGGTGGACGGGTAGGGAATGCGTGTGTGGGTGAGGAGAGGTGTGTGGTGTGTTGGTTGATGATATTGTAGTGGGTGAGGTATGTGTGTGTGGGTGGGGGATTTTCGTGGTGTGTGAGTGGGGGTATGTGGGGTGGATGGGTAAGGGTATCTGTGTGGGTGTGGGTGGGATTATTTTGTGGTATCTGGGTGGGGGATATGTGTGTGGTGTGTAAGTGGGGATGTGTTGGTGAGGCATATGTGTGTGTGTGGTGCGTGGGTTGGGAATAGTGAGTGGTAGGGGGTGTATGTGATGTGCGGGTGGGGGATTGTGTGGTGGGGGATTAGGTTAAGGCATGTGTGGGTGGGTGGAAGTTGTATGTGTGGGTGGTGGTGTGTGTGTGAGTGGATTGGGGATGTATGGATGGTTAGGGAGATGTGTGTGTGTGTGTGTGGGGGGGGGGGGGGGGGTAGGGACATGTCAGTTGGTGGGGATGTGTGTGTATGGTTTGGGGATGTGTGAGTGGATGTGCGATGTGTGGGTTGGTGGGGGATTGTGTGTGTGGGTGGGGAATATGTTGTAGATGGAGATGTGGCTGGGGGAAGGGTGGTTTGAGGTGTGGGTGGGGAGAGGATGTGTGGGGTAGAATGTGGATGGGCGTGGGATGTGTGGGAGTGTGGGGGAATGTTTGTGGGTGGCGAGTGTGTTTTGGTTGGGGGATCAGGTGAGGGCAGTGTGTGTGGGTGGGGGATGGGTCGGTTGGTGGGGTATGTATATGTCCCTTGGTGTGTGTGTCGGTAGGTGGGGGTGTGTATGTGTCCCTTGGTGCGCATGTGTGTGGGTAGGTGGGGGTGTTGTGTGGGTGGGGTGATGTATGGATAGGTGGGAGATGGGCTTCATACCATGGTAATTAGCCTTGTTTATGTTTACAACATTCATTTCACAATGTTTATTTTTCTTCCTATGCAAATGTATAATCCTCTTGATGAACGAAAGACGAGTGATTGGAAGGGCCGAATGTTAGACGGGCCTGCGCGCCCAATTTGTGACCCTAATAAAGTTGATTTGATTTGATTTGATTTAATGTTATAACTTTGTGGCCAGCTTAACTACCGAAAATAATAGATGTGGCCTTCTGCTTGAAAAGATTGGGGACTACTGATCTAGTGGTATGTGTACACAGTGACAAACGATCATCACACTCATATATAAAATAAATAAAATGGGCGAAAGATTTCTACGTTGTGAAGAGAAACCAGAGTAAGAATGTCAGGTCGACCATTGGAGGAAGTCGTTAACATCGTGCACGGAGCTTGCAGTGTTGAAACATTGTATATATTGCATTAACAAGTACATTATATTCAATTTTAGCAGTAGCCGTAATTATACTTTTGGATATTAAATTATCGTTTTAACTGTGAGTAGGCAGTGTCATTAAATTAAACATTTAACAACTGATGTATCTAATTGCTTCTTTAGAAAAAAAGATTCCGAGTTAAGTCCCTTTCATACAATAAAATGAATATTATGTTCCCGTGAAAAGGAGGTATTTGTCGGCAATTTGTTTCTCAAGTTATCTTTACTGCCTATTGTGAATGAGCCAACCATACCATAGTGTCAGTCAATGAAATAAGACATGGCTGTTGTCAGAGTCCAGAAAGGGGACATTGATGCAGTGACATCGTTACGCCCGCCAGGCGACTTAGCTCCCAGTAGGGACGCAGTAACTTCGTTACGCCGCCAGGCGAATAGTGGTTACCGGCCTGCAAGACTGCTGGCTGACAAGCGACCAGCGGTCAAGCAAGGACGACGCTAAACGCACGCATGCCTCGTGACGTCGCCTGAGGTGAGAGGCGAGTTGCGAATTAGCGGCAGACAGCTCTGGGACTTCGACTCGGACAGACGTGTGCAGAGAGAAAGGCGTTGTGTGGTATTTGTACTGAAAGTCGAGTGTCTGGACATCTTGAGTGAGACTTGTGAGCTGTATGTAAGTGTATTGAAGTATCGAGTATATATTGTTGTGATCATCGTTCTGTATTTGATATGTGAATAAATCCATAGAACGGTGTGTCGTTGAGTCTTACGTCAAATCACGTTGTACTTGTACTGTCCCACACTGTTAGGTTAGCGAGCCAAGTTTAAGACCCTGACAAGTGTGGACGTGGTGGCATTCGTCCGGCTTTAAAATGAACGTGTTTATGTGAGTAACGATTTAAAACTAGAGTTTGTGAACGTAAAATTTTTGTCAAACTTTATAGTACATGTAATGTGATCGTGGAAGGCTCATTTTGATTATTAACTACATTATTTAAACATGTGTAAGACTATTTGTAAACGTACAGTGCATACATATTGTTTGTTCTTGTAAACGTGTAAAACATTTGTGATTTGTGAAACTTGTCACCGTTTTGACCTTGTCGACATTGTGATCTTGTCGCCATTTTGACCTTGTCGCCATCTTGTAAACTTGATGTCTATGTCCTCACTGAATGTCATCTTGATGTAAGTGATGTTTCATCAATGTTGTAGAGTGTTGAGATACTTGTAGATTGTCTTTGTGAATTGAGTTGTCGGAAGCAAAAAGTTTGGAAAGAAAGTGACTTGTGTTTTGAAAAAAAAAAATTGTTGACAGACAAACTTACGACCTACAACTACACTCGACGCCATACAAACCTAATCAACACTTAGTGACAAGCAGGCACACACCAACAAATAGACGCTAATTTATTTTCCTCCAAAATAAAGCAGGTTTTTCCGTACCATCCGAAACCTTGCCGTAGAGGTCATTTGTGTTCTCGAAGTAACGACCCTACAGTTCCTAGCCCGATTTCCAACCATTCTTCACCGCATCCAGGGCACTTGAGTATATTTTTCTTTTTCTATACTTTAAGGAAGCAATTTGAGGCACGTGTTGTCATTAGAAATATATTGTAAATTGTTCATTACTAACCACTTATAACATATTTCGTGTGGCTGGTATTTCATTGACATTTTTCATCATGTCTTCATTATTTGATTTCATTGATATGGGGATAAAATTACATTTAACAGGTGATGAATTGACAAAATGGAGTGAGAATAAATACTCTGAATACCTACTAGTACAGGAAAAAGCTGCTGAGCGTGAAGAAAGAGCAGCTGAAAGGGCTGCCAAGCAAGTAGAGGCAGAAACAGCTTTAAAGCAAGCTGAGATAGATAGTGAACTTAAGAAAGCAGAAATGGAACGAGAAACAGAATTAAAGAAGGCAGAAATAGCAGCTCAGAGTAAGAGAGAAGAACTGGAGTTACAGTTGAAAATGAAACAACTTGACACTGAGACTGCGATTAACAAAGAGTCTAAGAAATCTGAGAGACTGGAGAAAGAAAACCAGTACAAGAAATATCAAGGTATTGTACGTAATTATACCTCGGGTGACTGCATCGCAGCCTTTACCCAAAATTTTGAAACTTTAATGGAACATTACCAAGTTCCACTGTCTGAATGGAATATTGTTTACATGAGAAGTTTGTCAGGGGAACCTCTTAAAGTCATTGAAACCATCCCCAAAGACCTCAGAAAAGATTACCATTATCTGAAATCTAAGATTATGGCACATTTTATGTTAGACGAGGCAGGTTACAGAGAACAATTCAGTAAGTTGAGCCCAAAACCAACTCAAACGTTCTCTGACTACCTCTGCTTAGTCCGAGATATATTCACCAAATGGACTTCAGCAGCCAAAATTGACAACAATTATCAGAAATTAGAAGATCTGATCATTAGAGACAAAATTGTATCATCTATTCCTTCAGCATTTTCTAAATTTTTGTTAGAGAATGAATGCACTAGTGTGGATGAGATTGAGAGACGGGGTTCGGCGTACTACACAGCCAACAAACATTGTTTTGCCACTGAAGCTACTGACATTAACTTTGTAGCAGCGGCTAACTATGACAAACCCTACAGTAGGCAGAAACCTCATAGGCCTACCTCTGAGAAGTTTAACCACTGCAATTATTGTAAATTTTCACATAATCAAAATGAAATGTGCGATAAACAACCAGGATACCATACGTACCTATTAAACATGGTAAACAGACAAGATCAGGAGCGTAAATCCTTCAGAAGTTTGCGTAAATGTTTCCTCTGTAAGGCGTACGGACACCATCGAAAAGATTGTAAAGGTAGGCACATGACCAACAAAGCAAATGCCGCCTTGTTTGACAGTTCGGCGTCAGACGAAGAACAGCCAGAGAAACACCCTGTGAACTCAGCACAGGCTTTTGACATATTTAGCGCAAATAAATGCTCTGTTTGTAACACCTTCTATGAAGATGGTATTTTAACATGCGGTCACACCATCCCTATTGCCAATGAAGAAGCTAATTTGGTAGTAGACTTAAAAGGCAAGATAATCATCCATCACGGATATGTGAATGGCAAGTCAGCTACAGTCCTTCGTGACACAGGCAGTTCACTTATTGGTCTAAAGAGAACGTTCATAAGGCCTACAGACTATACAGGCAGGCACGTAACATGCAGAACATTCTCAGGCAATATTGAGAGATACCCATTAGCATGGGCATATATTGAAACACCTTTCCTCACTGGGAAAGTAAAGTGTGCTGCATTAACAAACCCAGTGTGTGATGTAATTATTGGACATTTACCAGAGGTGAATAATAAACCTCATGACATAACATCTCTATGTATTGATGATACCATGACATCACCATCCAATGTCATTGAAAATGTCACACCACCTATTGATTGTATTGTAAATGTAGCTAATGTAGCACTAAGTTCTCATGACATCATTGATAACATTGTTCCATCATCATCTGATATCATTGAATGTGTGAACGCAGTAACGAGATCTACTGCTAGAGTGCAAGATGAAAGTAATCAAACTGAGGCTATACAAAGGCTTAGCCCAGAATCATTACCTACTAACACCATGAAGGAAACATTTGTAACAGCTCAAAAAGCTGATCCTTCATTGTCAAAATACTTTAATCTGATCGGCCAAAAGCCAAAGGTAACAAAGAATGCAAAATGGCATTTTGCTATGAAAAATGATATACTCACCAGGTATTACACTAAAGGTGACAATACAACAGAGCAAACTGTTTTGCCAAGAAATTATCGCAAGCAAGCCTTACATCTTGCTCATGATATACCTCTTGCAGGGCACATGGCATACGTTAAAACCAGATCAAGGTTATTGACACAGTTCCATTGGCCAAAATTTTGCAATGACATTAAAGAATATTGCAGAAGTTGTGACACCTGCCAGAAACTGGTAAAAAAAGGTAAAAACCCACAGGCAAAGTTACAAGTTACTGACTTAGCCAGTCGACCTTTTGAAAAACTATCTGTTGACATAGTGGGCCCTCTTAATCATACAACAACTAGAGGGAATAAATATATTCTAACTGTCATTGATCAATGTAGTCGCTGGCCAGAAGCGATTCCGCTAAAGAATATTACTGCCAATGATATAATGGAAGTTTTCTTCCATATTTTTTCTCGGATAGGTTTTCCAGATACTATCCAATCTGATAGGGGCACTCAGTTTATTGCCGCATCTACCCAAGCTTTCACCAAAATGTTGGGAGTTAAGCAATGTTTCAATTCCCCTTACCATCCTCACAGTAGTGGAATTGTGGAAAAATTTAACGGGGATCTAAAGCACATGCTTGCCAAAGTAACGCAAGAGCACCCCAATAACTGGGATGTATATCTACCAGCTATTCTTTTCGCTTATCGCGAGGTACCACATTCTAGTACCGGTTTCTCTCCTTTTGAACTTATCTATGGTGCCAAACCACGCGGCCCATTGACCATTTATCACCAAATGTTAACTGATTCTACTCCAGTACTTAAACCCATATCATAATACGTATATGTCACATCATTGCGTGAAAGAATCATCAAATCTTGTGTTATTGCAAAGAATGCACTAAAACTATCTGGTGCTACTTATAGACAGTATGCTGACAAAGGTAACAGGACGATAACTTTGACACCTGGACAGGACGTTCTTCTTCTACTACCTAGTGACAGACACCTATTGACTGATTCTTGGCAGGGACCGTTTAAAGTGACGAGACAGATTTCACCTGTAGACTACGAAATCCTCATAAAAGACAAACACAAAATATTTCACATAAATATGCTAAGACCATACCACAACAGAGACAACGAACAAGACGATACAACAGCTTGTACAGTGATAATATATCACGAAGACGACGATGCTAGTGACGAGATTCCAACGCCTGCAGTAGACACGACAAACTGCTTGAAGGAGATCAAAATCAACCCAAAGTTGACTCAAGCAGAGACAGACAGTAGCAAACAGCTTATACAGCAATACAACACCATCTTTTCCAACAACCCAGGACAAACAGAATTAGTACAGCATCACATCACACTCACATCAAACACACCCATAAAATGCAGACAATATACCATTTTATTACATTACAAAGAACATTTACACCAGGAAATCATCAACTTAGAGAAAAACAACATCATAAGACGATCCCAGTCAGACTTCTCATCTCCAATGGTGATTGTACGCAGAAGGGACAATACAATAACACTGTGCATCGACTATAGGAAGCTAAATAAAATAACTGTTCTAGATTTGGAGCCAATGGCAAGCACTGACGATCTTCTGACAGAACTGACAGACGCTAGGTTCTTTACGACGCTAGACATGACTAAAGGATATTGGCAAATAGCAGTAGACGAACAGAGCAGACATCTGACAGCATTTGCCACACCTTGGGGACTGTACGAATGGTGCAAACTTCCATTTGGGCTAGTCAATGCCCCTGCCACCTTCGTACGTATGATACGACTCCTTCTTGTAGACATTCCTAACATAATTTGCTATATAGACGACATCTGTGTTCACACAGAGACAATGACAGAGCACATTAAGACGTTAGAACAGACATTTGAACGTATTAGACAGCACGGACTGACTGTAAAGCCTGCAAAAGTAGACATAGCCTACCAGGAAATAACTTTCTTGGGGTACAAAATACCCAATGGCTTTGTCATGACAGACGATAAAATTGTGTCCAAGATACTAAAACTCTCACTTCCGACTACTAAGAAACAAGTCAGAAGTTTGTTGGGATTAATAAATTATTACAGGCAGTTCATTCCTGATTTTTCCGAACTGACCGAAGTGTTTACTAATTTACTAACCAAAGACAAACCAGAGAAAATTGTAAACAATGAATGCCTACAAATTGCATTCCGAAAAGTGCTATCATATTTTTCTGATAATAGTTTGAATAATCTCATCCTCAAATTGCCCAACCTCCGTTTACCTTTCAGATTGCGTACAGATGCTAGCTCCGTGGCGATTGGAGCAGTCTTGTTGCAGGAGTACAACAACATACTCCATCCCGTTTACTTCGTATCCAGGAAACTAAAGCCCAGAGAACGGGCGTGGTCTATCCCTCAATTGGAAGCCCTAGCTTTAGTGGTAGGTATAACAAAATTGTCCAGATTTCTTCTAGGACGTCACTTTATCGTGGAATCTGACAGCAGCCCTTTACGGTTTATAAATTCAGGAGTACCCTCAAATCATATGGTAGCGCGTTGGTCTCTTAAACTTCAAGATTACAGCTTTGAGGTTCGACATATTCCAGGCAGATCCAACTCAATTGCCGATCTTTTGTCCCGTTGTCCGACCGACCCAGTAAGCACCAATGTCTGAGTGCAGTGTGTACACTCGGACCGACACAGCCAGTCATTAGTGAATTATTTTTTCCATTCACAAAAAGCTGTGCAATGTCTACAATATTGTGATAGGGATTAACCCCATTATAAATAGTGTTCTTATTTTACTAGTTCAGGTAGTGATTGTCGTGTATAATTGTGTAGTGTGTGGTAGAAAGCGAACTTTATTAATTGTATATACCAAGAACAATAACAGTGTCAAATTCGCGCAAGTACTTACCTTAAGCGAACTATCCAAGTTGACAGTGACATCTGCGTATGGATCTGTCCATTTTAATGACGAGTATGAACGTGTAAACTGAACATTGACAGCTACTCCACTGCAGTGAACCGAAATCCATAATGTTCGGTAGTGAAACATCCAACATGATCATTCAATCGTAATCCAGAAGGTTTTGTGAAACATCGAACACATGAACTGTGAGAAAGGTACTTTCCGTAACTACATCAAACCGGAACAAGTGTGTTCTACAAGCTTCAACATCAGCTGATTTTAATGTTCGTGTGTACTTCCGGATTAGTTAGAAATTTAGAGTAAAATTAGCAGACGACAAATAAAAGTTTAAATATCTATGACGATTCTAAAATCTGTAGGAATATATAAATGAAATACACGAATTGTGTGTTTATTTATTTATGTAGTGTAATCTTAGAATCATATCTTGATTAATGTATTCATATTACCGACTTTTTCTCGTTAATATGAAGAAACGTCAAGCGATGACACTAAGAGATAAAATAATTATTGTAAATTATTGTATTTCATGAATGTTAAAATTATTTCCCTTTCATTTATTTGTTATTACATCCTTACACAAAGGGCCATTATTTGAAATGTATATTCTAATGTGTTGTGTATAAATAGCCAAGTGTTGCCAGACTATTGACACAACAGGTAGACATCTACTAGCATGGCAGAGGGTTGCCGACATTGCAGACCAACACGAGAGCTACTGACCAAATAAGGGCAGGGTTTGAGCGTTTTATACGACTTATATAAAGTCGTATTTCGGTCTAGCTAGATGGTTTTTGTTTCAAGAACCATATTATTACGTTTTTTTCTATTTGCTGCGAGGTAGATGCGTGAAGCTGGAACTACCGATCTGACTGGGTCACTCATGCAATTGAGGTAATCAGCCATCGAGATGATGAAACCTGACAAGTGTTAAAGGTTGAACACCACATGTCGCTGAATGCAACTTCCATTTCTTATATATTTCGATGGCATATGTGTATTTATTTGTATTTTGATAGAAATGTACATAACAATAGAAGGGTCGACTCTGACAAGGTTTAAATATTAACCCATTATGTATATATATGATACATGAAAGATGACATCTTTCATGAATTTGCCGGGGGAGCGTGTCAGAGTCCAGAAAGGGGACATTGATGCAGTGACATCGTTACGCCCGCCAGGCGACTTAGCTCCCAGAAGGGACGCAGTAACTTCGTTACGCCGCCAGGCGAATAGTGGTTACCGGCCTGCAAGACTGCTGGCTGACAAGCGACCAGCGGTCAAGCAAGGACGACGCTAAACGCACGCATGCCTCGTGACGTCACCTGAGGTGAGAGGCGAGTTGCGAATTAGCGGCAGACAGCTCTGGGACTTCGACTCGGACAGACGTGTGCAGAGAGAAAGGCGTTGTGTGGTATTTGTACTGAAAGTCGAGTGTCTGGACATCTTGAGTGAGACTTGTTAGCTGTATGTAAGTGTATTGAAGTATCGAGTATATATTGTTGTGATCATCGTTCTGTATTTGATATGTGAATAAATCCATAGAACGGTGTGTCGTTGAGTCTTACGTCAAATCACGTTGTACTTGTACTGTCCCACACTGTTAGGTTAGCGAGCCAAGTTTAAGACCCTGACACTGTAATTTATTAGGACTTGCATTATGACACTGATGTCGAGGTAAGGGCTTCAACCTCTAAACCGGACAGTTGCACTAAAATGTTGACCTCTCGTCCTTGACTTAGGGACGTAAATTACAAGTACCCCTGAAGTCGGAGTGGGTTTGCCTGACGGCGAAGGACACTGGTAATAAGGAAATCTATTCCAAACGCAAAATTCTGTCCATCACTACTGGAAGTATTGTGTATGGACTTTACGCTTGTGTTCAAAAGAAAGCGAGAGGAAAATAATATTTTCAAGAGACATTACTTTGAGTAAGATAAATGTACTATTTGATTCAAATAACTGTAGTGTTGTCTTTAATTTGTGTAAAGTTTTCTATAGAAATTAACAACGGTAAAATGCAGCATAAAAGATTCGATAATAATTTAAATATCTTTTAAGATTATGTAAAAGTAATGGCTTCATCTTACATGTGAGAAATGTTAAAAGACATCTTTCTATTTCTCCTTGATATTACATTAAATATCCTTTTAATGGCATCGCTAAGCTATTAATCTTAACGTCTCATTATTTTTTGACTGGCATATGAACTATGCCATAAATGTCATATTATCATAAATGTATATGTATGTATTTGTTTCATGTGGTATAACACTTAACACTAACAAACGGCAACGCTCTGTGATATACACAAACAAGAAACACGCGTCACTTAGGAAATATACGTACATTGCTTTGTATAAAATAAAGGTTTGAAAATCAAACAATTCTCGGTCTTTTGGCTAAGATTACCGTCCTTTACCCCATTAGACAAGTGTACTTTCCGATTAAATTTCCCCTCTGTGGTCATGAGTGCTCACTACAAACTGGATGACAGATTTTCTCGGTTACAGATTATTCAAACACATCAGTGATATTAATTTTGTGGCGGTAATTTTGATTGTTTTCACCTTGTGTAGATCTGGATTAAAGATTTTCTCTGTCAAGAACAAAACAAAACAAAATGTAAAAGGCCACAACAACCCTCAAATTAATACCCTGTGTGATTAAAGACTTATCCTGATAAAGGAGAACCCGCTTTTGGACAACAATCACCTTCAAATAAGAGCACAAATCCGATGTGCACTGTCACAACCAGCCCGCTCAGTGGCGAAGGGATCACGGGCGCAGTTCGTAATCCCGCAAACTCACGTTCGACATACAGCTGCGGGCGATTTGGCAGCAGACCGCCTTGCGTTTCTTCTTGTTTGCCAAAATGTTGTGGGTGCCGGTCGTTCAGAAATCAATGGCAAACTACTAAACGTAAACATGCGAAGAGTTCACAACAGCACAAATTAAAATATGCTGGTGTTCACTGCCACGTCCTGTAAAGGATATGCAATTGACTAACTGTCACAACCACGGTTCATGTACTCTCGATACAGAGTTGACAAACTCTTTGACACATTGTGAATTCGCATTGTTGGAAGCATATTTTCTGACGTGTCAATTTACGCTATTGAAACACCGGATTATTCACTAATTTTCAACTCAGTTTTCGAGGTCATACTGTGCGTTTTGATTTCGAATTGATATTCTAAAAGATATTGTGAGTTTTTCTTTGGAATTATTATTACCGAAATAACAAATTATTGAAATGGATTCAAATATCACTACATTTGTTAGTCGCGGGTCCTGGGCAACATGTCCCTTCGGGGTCCTGGCTAAAATCAGTAGGATCACTGATTCCTCCGAAGTCGGAGAGTATATGCCTACACGGAGAGGAACCACCAGTCTGCACACCAGTAAGCCAGCTTAGGGACAACGGATACTCACGCAATCTTCAGTCCGGTATGACATCATACTGATGTTGGACAACAGGATGTCTTCATCCAACGTACAGGACTTCACGCTGACTTCACACCCAACAAACGCAAGCAAGCAGCAAGCAAGCACTACATTTATGGTTCCAAGGGAGCACTACCAATTTTAGCAACTCCACCAGGCTGGTACTGTAGTTTGCTCTATTACTGAACCTGGGGCTGCGGTGACATCAACATCAGCTTTAATTGTTAGTGCCTTAACTGGTTCAGGAAGCGTACCTTCTTAGTCGTTTAGTCTAGTCGTTTAGTCGTTGGATCAACATCACGGCACACGGTTTAACCGATAAGTGCTCCGTTTTCCTCCTAACTCACACCTGAGTCTGGAGAAACTCAGCTCAATGCACGAACTCCGTTGCATCGGCGAGGATCCTGAAATACTATGGGTAGATTTTTAACTCGAAATTTTGCCCGGGCGGCGCCATTAGGCTACTCTTTTTCGATTTCCAATTGCCAGGGGATGTTTTACGTGCGCAACAATACACACGGGCGTCCGATCTCACTACCCAGAGACCAGGGAAAGTTTTATTACTGGAGGTCCAGGTGGATTTTAAAAAAAAATAATCCCTGTCCTCTCCGGGGCCTGAACCCGGGACCTCCAGCACTCGAGGTGGACACCATACCTCGAGACCACTCAGCCCCCTGAGTGTATGGTGTGCTTTTTTAGGGAATCATCAACCTGTATAAGTTCGAGGTTCCCAAATGGTGGTACTTCCACCAGTCAACAGAGGCGCAGACAGCCGTGTATGACAAGTTACGTGGTAATATGTTCTCTTTACTATGCTTAGGGATAGACATATCACTAGACAATCTAGAGAAAGAAAGAGACAGCTGACCATACACTGGGTGCCTATCACGATTACTCCTGAAAGAGTTTAAAGAAAACTGTTGCACTGTGTTACAGCGAGGATACAGCTGAGGTCTTCAGGCTGAACAATGGGGCTGGTAAGTGGGGAGCACTCTGAAACCCAAAAAGGAAGTGCCCCATTACATATGAATCTAAACATCTGGCGTTACTAACAATAATCACAGAGTATTGATTACGATGCCGGGGAGAATTACCAATTGCCCTGCGTGTGGTCAAGATAATCAGTGGCAAATACATGTCCTAGCAAACGACCACCGATAACACCAGCAGCAACAATTGGTGTACAAAGTCATGAAGATTTCTCCCCTCTCGTGCGAGAAATTCCTTCACATAAAAATACGGAACTGACACCAACTTTCAATAGTCAAATCAACACACATCAAGATAGAAACGACACAAGAAAGCAATCCAAAAAATAACGACTGGCGGTTTTCAAATCGTCAGCAATCCAAAGAAAAGAAACGGGTAGACAAGAGACTAATGCAGTCACTAGACAGTTTAGACATTGTCACATGCGATCTTTCACCAACTGGATCCATACTGGAAAAGAAAGACAGTACTAAAGACTTTACAGAAGATCACAACGAACAAGAAAAACACGAGGATAAAAAAGTACAAGACGAATAAGACATACACAGCACAAAATACTTTCTCTTCGAGGACACCATCGCCAGTGACAAGAACGAGGTTCAAGATGATCCTCTTGTATAAACATTTGTTACTGGAAGACTTGCTAGCCTAGACGGGTTCATCTTGTATAAACATTGGTTACTGGAAGACTTGCTAGCCTAGACGTGTCCATCTTGTATAAACATTTGTTACTGGAAGACTTGCTAGCCTAGACGGGTTCATCTTGTATAAACATTGGTTACTGGAAGACTTGCTAGCCTAGACGTGTCCATCTTGTATAAACATTTGTTACTGGAAGACTTGCTAGCCTAGACGAGTTCATCTTGTATAAACATTTGTTACTGGAAGACTTGCTAGCCTAGACGTGTCCATCTTGTATAAACATTTGTTACTGGAAGACTTGCTAGCCTAGACGTGTCCATCTTGTATAAACATTTGTTACTGGAAGACTTGCTAGCCTAGACGGGTTCATCTTGTATAAACATTGGTTACTGGAAGACTTGCTAGCCTAGACGTGTCCATCTTGTATAAACATTTGTTACTGGAAGACTTGCTAGCCTAGACGAGTTCATCTTGTATAAACATTTGTTACTGGAAGACTTGCTAGCCTAGACGTGTCCATCTTGTATAAACATTTGTTACTGGAAGACTTGCTAGCCTAGACGTGTCCATCTTGTATAAACATTTGTTACTGGAAGACTTGCTAGCCTAGACGTGTCCATCTTGTATAAACATTTGTTACTGGAAGACTTGCTAGCCTAGACGTGTCCATCTTGTATAAACATTTGTTACTGGAAGACTTGCTAGCCTAGACGTGTCCATCTTGTATAAACATTTGTTACTGGAAGACTTGCTAGCCTAGACGTGTCCATCTTGGAAAACGACTTGCTGTGCGAATTGATCTAGTGGTATACGTACACAATTACAAACTATCATCACACTCATATGCAAACACAAACCAGACTTTATACTACTACAAGAAACAAACATATATTCCGAAATATTCACATAACAAATCACCATACAGCTACATCTCAGACACTCATGCTTTAGTTTAGGCATACACAAAATCGGGTCCGGTACAGCCATACTGCAGACATCAGACAGGTGGGATATTATTAGAACACAATATGTGAGTCAGGAACGGGTAGCTATTAATTTCTTGTGTAGTAATGATGAGTGAGCGCATACTGCATGATGAGTGTGTCAGGTCTTAGTCAGATATGACTGAGCTACCGTATGACAGTAGACGGTACTACTTGCATTCTTTGGCGCCGAATATTGGGCGGCGCTTACCAAGCCCGACACCCCAGTATTGTGCCAACGGCTTCGGGCGGAGGAGCGCAATTAGGAGGGTACAAGCCTTAATCCTGGTGCGAGGAAATGCAATCCTAGAGCAAAATGTCATGGCAGGGCAGATCAGGCCCTAAGCCTTAGTTGGCAGCTGGTCTAGGATAGAAGCTCCTACAGGTGAACAGTTAGAACATTGCATTGGCTGATCCGGTAACTCCAGAAGCTTGTCTTAGTTCAGATGTATAGAAGAGACAAATGAAAATTGTAAACTAAGTAGAGAAATTAGACGCAGACAGTCAACAATTTTGGTAAAATTATGAGCAGAAATAAATTGGAGAATTTTGTGACAACTTGCAAGAATGAGGGGAAAAGAACAAGAGGGAGGCAGACAAGTAAATACCTGGATGGCTTGACCCCGTGGCATGGTCGAGACAAGAACACAGAGGTGATCCACGACTTTGGTGATCTAGTGAGATGGCGTGACATAACCACCCACGCTTACCGGCATGGAATATGATGATGATGATGATGATGATGATGATGCCCTTTTGACTATTTAATTGACATGTGTTCCGTTTAATGTGGTTTTATTTCGCACAAAACAGTGTGTATTTACAAGGTGCATTGTGTGTTTTCTTTTATTTTTGCAAACACAAGACACCACACGTTACATCCAGCAAGATTATCTAAATAACTATTAGTGTTGGAACTCTTCGCTGGTTGCTGAGGATGGGGACGGAGCGCTTATGGGAATGTCCCGAATGCTGTGATGTCGGTTCCTAAATCAATCAATCAATCAATCAGATTCTCTAAATGGCTGTGTAATAACTACATACTATTTATTATTCTGGAACGGCAAATGTAGCGATGTTCGAATTCATATCCATAAATTGTTGTTTTCGGTAATTGAAATTCCACAGAAAAACTTATAGTATCCTTTAGAATAACACAATTGAATCCTTGTAAATTCTTCAGTTCAACAGATGGACGGACTTGAATATGTAAAAAAAAATGTTGAATTTTTATATGAAATAAGATATTCAACAAGTGAATCGGTACAATTATCGGTACAATTATCTTGGAACAGTCATAACATCTGATGGGAGATGCCTTGAAGAGATTAGAACAAGAATCGCCATGGTGAAAGTAGCCTTTAGCAAAATGAAAAACATTCTGACCAATAAAAAGATGTCAATTGAAACGAGAAAAAGAGTGTTGAGGTGATACATAGAGCCTGTTCTTTTGTATGGATGTGAAACTTGGACAACGAGCAGTCAGGCTGAAAAACATCTGATGGCTGCAGAAATGTGGTTTCTGGGGAAAATGCAAAGAATACCATGGATAGACAGAAAAACCAATGACCAAGTACTACAGGAGACAAATGAACACCGTAAGCTGATTAGAGAAATTAGACGAAAACAGTCAACATTTTTTGGACATGTTATGAGAAGACATGGATTGGAGAACTTAGTGACAACTGGCAAGATCGAAGGGAACAGACCAAGGGGAAGACCGAGAGGAAAATACCTGGATGGCTTGGCCACATGGCATGGACGAGACAGGAACACTGAGCTGATCAACGATTCTGGTCTCATCTCATCTCTCATCTCATCATGTTCCTCTTGTACCTTGCGGTGTCGAGGTGAAGTATAAACTTCGTGAGAGTGCCCGGTTATGGGCTTCGTATATCGACATTCCCATGGATTCTGTTATTCCCTCCGTCCAACGTTTACGTGGTCGGCCTCTT
Source organism: Cepaea nemoralis (assembly GCA_014155875.1). Taxonomy (NCBI): domain Eukaryota; kingdom Metazoa; phylum Mollusca; class Gastropoda; order Stylommatophora; family Helicidae; genus Cepaea; species Cepaea nemoralis. The sequence continues at coordinate 198,918 of JACEFZ010000177.1, read as the reverse complement.
CCTCTGTTTCCATCTGGTCTGTACATCATTGCTTGTTGTGGCATACTGTTGACTGGTAACCTACTTGCATGGCCAAACCATTTGACTTGCTGCTTTCTAATAAAATCTAGAGCAGCTTTAACCCCCACTTTAGTCCTGATTTCTTCATTTCTGATCTTATCTCTTCTTGATACGTTGAGTATTCTTCTCAGGAACCTCATTTCTGTTGTAATTTTTTTTCCCTCTTTTTCTGTCAATGTCCAGATTTGGCATTGGTAGCACAGAGTTGGTAGGAAGATTGTGTTGTAAAGTGCTTTCTTAGTAGTTATTGATACATGTTTGTTCTTTAGTATTGGTGCCATTTGTCCCATGAGTTGATTTGCCTTATTGCACCTATTTTCGATCTCGTCTGGTGATCGAGTGAAATGGCGAGTCATGATCGCCCACGCTTTCCGGCATGGCACATGATTGATTGATTGATGGGATTTTCCAAAGTGCATCGATTCTTTTTAAATGTTAATGTTGTTAAATAATGGCTCGAGGTTCACCACGGGGTCAGACCCGCTCCTTTAGATCCCAGGTACCTATTTGTCATTCGGATGACCGCCTTTGCATGTAGTCCTGGTAAGATAAGTGCAGATAGTAGACTTTCATCTTAGCCAAGAGACCGAGAAGCGAGATCCATTCTTTTATTATGGTATATGGCCTTAAACAGGCCCATCACATTTTTTTTCTGAATGAAATAATAATAACAATGTTACAAAACAGCGATAATCGCATTCAGCATATGTTAATTAAGGAGGACAAAACATACACATTGCTTATGAACATAGCTGTAAACAATTGTGTTTGAGTGTTCTGAATATTAAGAATTTGCTTTTTTTTTAGGTCTCAGGGTTCCCCAGGATCGAGAGCCGTCCCATGAGGTTCCAAGTCCCTGTATGTCATTGTGATGACCACCTCTGCTGGTGGCCATGGCCAGATCAAGTGCAGATAAGTCAGTCTACCCTTAATCACTGTCGTCATACAAGAACAGATACTACACTTTGATCTTAGCCAAAATGACGTGAAACAATCCAAAGTGCCGAATCTTTATTTTGTGTGTGTTTTTGTTTTTACGTTTTCGAATACAACAAATAATAATTTGTAATAATTTGTGTAATTACCTACACATTACGTGTTGATGATGGTGGTGTAGTAATCATCTGCTCAAATGCATCCTAAAATCGTTAAATAAAAATTCTTTCATACTCCAAGTATTCTCATTCACATTTAGTTTTATTTAAACAAGTTTAACGGTATGACGGAATCTTTCATACTCCAATTATTCTCATTCACCCTTTCATTCATTCATTCATTCATTCATTCATTCATTCATTCATCCATCCATTCATTCATGTATTAATTCATTCAGTAGCATGTCCTTTGCTGAACCTCGCTCCAATACCAACCTTCCGGAAAACCTCTCGATCATAAGCAAGATGTCTCGCGTCCAATACACCCATCTGGAGATCATCCGTCACATCCTGCACCCATCTTCCCTTTGGCCTTCCTCGTCCTCACTTCCCAGGCATATACCCCTCCATTATTGTTCTCTCCTTACTTTCGGGACGTTTCAAGTGCCCAAAATATTTCAATTTTCTTTGTTTTATCTTCTTTAATAGCCAACCTTCTTCAATATTCAGCTCTTGAAGTGCGGAATCATTTATTCTTTTCTTTACCCAAGATACTCTTAGAACTCGCCTATAACACTTATATTCAAAGGCATTTATGCGCTGTTCAGCTTGTTTTGTAAGTGTTCAGGTCTCTCACAGGCGTATGTTGCAATTGAAACAATGCATGCTCGTAAAAATCTAATTTTTGTAATTCTGACTGTCCCACTCCATAATCTATTTAGTTGTTTTAGTGTTTGGAGAGCAATTGATAGTCGTAGTTTAATTTCTTTTATTGTGTCACCGTTGTTGGTGACCCAAGATATTAAACATTATCCACCACCTCCATTGTTTCCCCATTAAAATATATTTCTTTCTCCATAGTAGTTTTATTTGTATGCATTATCTTTGTTTTTGCTATGTTAAGATATAAGTTGTGATTTTCACTATTCAATTCGTTTGAGGCTATTAGGTTGTCTATATCATTCTGTATTGTGAATAGCAATACTGTATCATCAGCGTACCTAATCTCTAATATGTCATGACCACAGATGTTTAGGGCATCATATAGCTCCCTGTTTATATCATCTCTTACATTTCTCATTATATTTTCGGCATACAGGTTAAACAAATAGGGGGACAGCACAAATCGCTGACGGACTACTTGTCTGATGTCAAACCAATCTGATATCTCGCCATCTATTCTAACCGCTGCTTGTTGGTTTAGATAGAGCATTCTTATGAGTTGTATTACATGTGGTGGAAAGCCCATTTTCCTCATGATTTCCCAAAGTTTCTGATGTTGTACACAGTCAAATGCCTTTGAATATTTGTCAGGGTCTTACTTATTACTGACAAGGGCTCGTGTTTTCTGACAGGGAGTGAAAACAATCATACACTACGAATGATTGTACGAAACACACGGTAACGTAACTGAAACATTTTAATTACACTCTTCATATCATGTCATTTACCGATGCATATCTACAACATACAAGTTCATCAATGCATAGAATAGTACACTCACTCAGTCTCTACAGAGCATACAAGCTTTCGTACATCAAGCATTGAATAATACATAAAATACATGCACCACTTTCTTCCATATCCGTCCAGTCTCGAAGTCATCGGCAGTCGGAGCTACCAGCGATGGTTTCTTGTTGGCCCTGCTTTTAGCTCTCGTGCGATTCGTGCACCACGCTGACTACTTGCCATACACTGCGTAGTAGCTGCTAGTTGAGTTCACGGGCGTACTAGTTCGTCGCCGCCAGGCGATGGCGAGGGAGATTCTGAAATTCTCCACCGCCCCTCTTATGAAAGGAGTATCCTTTCATTCTGGGTGCTTATACTTGGTACAAGTTAATAATATCTTTCTAAGTCAGAATCGACTAACTGTTTATATTGTTAGGTGACTCTCTTATATCTTTCTGGATTGACATTGACTTGGTAATAATGCATGATATATATTTTTCTCAGTGTTGCCCTGAGGCTACTTTCATCAGTACTGTCCCCTAGTTGGATCAGTACCTTGGTTGCTAATGGACTTAGCCAGTCCGGTAGTTATCAGCGACTAACGCTATCTTTCAAGCAACGCACTACCTCACGACAAAAGAAAAAAATTACAAAAGGAACATGTCAGGCCCTAAATCATCTTCCTTATAAGATGACTTCAGAATTAGAAACCCGCCGATATGGTCGGATAATCCAATACTAGTCTCTCAACCTTGGTAACTATATTCCACACATAGTTGACGTCACCTGGTGATGTGTAGTCATTTTGGCTACCGTGACAAAGATAATATATGCATGCTTACATTTTCCACCTGTCAAATTGTTTCCCCTTAGGTGTAATGGTGAAACGTTATGGGAGGTAATTTTGAAATTCTTTCAAAAAAATAAAGTACATTTGTTATTTCTATTCTAAGCGTCATAGTTTGATATTTCTTTTCAATAGTGGCATGGGGCCTACTTGGCACCATTGAGAAAAAAATTAATCAATCAATGGCACCATTGAGAAAAAATTAATCAATCAATGATTCTTAGATCACAAATATATAAATCCTTTCATACTATTTATCATATGCAAATATTAGTGTCACAAAATCATTCACTCTGTCTTTCATTCATGACTATTTGTGATATAGTCTGCTATTTTTGATAAATTTCGAAAATACTTAGAATAGGAAGTGGAAGTACACACTAATGTGTTCACAAGTTGGAATAATAAACACTGTTCTTGTACACGTTTGGATTACACTGTTCTGGATGAGTTGAATTCCTCTACTGTCGTCTATTTAACACAGTCATACAGTTAAGATATTCGAACAGTTTCCTGTGCTTATATCACTGTTATACATAAGCTTTGGTACTACTGGATGTTACCGAGAACTGAAATACGGTAAGTCTATACAGATGTGTAGTACTGTCTTTGTAACACAGTTCGTAGGCATGGTACTAACGGTTTAAAAGTAATATCCTTACACATTTCGATCGTTCATTTGTTCAACACATTCACTAGTTAAAAATGTATTTCAAATAAATTGCAGGACTCAGTCCTTATCACAGAAGTAACTATTCGCAGCGTTCTTTGTTTAAATAGATAATTTTGCTGGACTATGATAGTTGTCTGAGCGCCATAGGTCACCACCTCATTCTTTGCGCTCAGGAGTAGTTAAACTGTCGTTCGACGTCTCGAGAGAACATCTGGAGAGCAGGTCGGCAATTATATTTTCTGTTCCGTTGATGTGTCTTATGTCGAAGCTGTAGTTTTGGAGTAACAAAGCCCACCTAGCTATCCTGTGGTTCGTTTGTGTCCCTCTAGTAATGACAGTTAATGGATTGTTATCTGTCTCCACAATGAAATGTTTACCTAGCAAATATTTAGATAACTTAGAAATCGCATAAATTAACGACATACCTTTCAACTCTGGTGTAGACCATCTGCGTTCTCTTGGTCATAATTTTCGACTTACATAACAGACTGGATGTAAGATGTCATCATAGGATTGCAACAAAACGTCCCCGATACCTATGGTGCTCGCGTCTGTTCTCAATCTGAAAGGAATGTGTAGATTTTGCCATTTTAGTATAGGATTGGAAGAAAAATATGACAATACTTTTGTAAAGGCAGGTCTCAAGTCTTCTCTGTTTACAATTTTATTAGGTTTGTTTTCTGTTAACAGATTTGTAAAACTTTCTGTCAAACTTGAGAAGTTCGATATGAATCTTCTGTAATAATTTAACAATCCTAACATGCTTCTTACTTCCTTTTTGATTGTAGGAAGTGACAGTTTTAGAATTAGAGAAACAATATTGTCATCAGTGGTAATATACCCGTTACAAATCTTGTAGCCTAAAAAAGTAATTTCCTGGTAGGCAATTTCTACTTTTGCTGTCTTTACTGTCAGGCCATGTTGCCTGGTGCGTTCAAAAGTTTGTCGTAGCGTCACTATGTGTTCTATCATTGTCTTGGTGTGTACACAAATGTCGTCCATGTATGAGAGAATGTTGGGTATGTCTACCAGTAGCAGTCTTGTCATTCTTACAAATGTGGCTGGGGCATTGACTAGCCCAAATGGCAGTTTACACCATTCGTATAGTCACCAAGGTGTTGCAAATTCTGTCAAGTGTATAGCGTCTTCGGTCATTGGTATTTGACAGTACCCTTTTGTCATGTCACGATCACTGCCTGTCAGGATCATACTTATTACTCTTCATATCATGCTGCGCTCACAATGTCATTCACATATGCATATCTACAACATACAAGTTCATCAATGCATAGAATAGTACACTCACTCAATCCCTACAGAGCATACAAGCTTTCGTACATCAATCATTGAATAATACATCAAATACATGCACCACTTTCTTACATGTCCGTCCAGTTTCGAAGTCGTCGGCAGTCTGTCCTACCAGCGATGTTTTCTTGTTGGCCCTGCTTTTAGTTCTCGTGTGCTTCGTGCAGCACGCTGACCACTTGCCATACACTGCGTAGTAGCTGCTAGTTAAGTTCACTGTCGTACTAATTCGTCGCCGTTAGGTGATGGGGAGGGAGATTCTGACAATATTCCACAAAACATGAGAATAGGTTTACATTAAATTCTCTGCACTTTCACCCTTGCTTTCTGAAAATATTATGTACCTTTAGAATTGTCCATACATTGAACATCCCAAGAAGCATCCCAAAGTAAACTTCAACACAGGCACATATGGCGGTTGCATGGTTGTTTACAGGGGGAGGGGTGTGGGAGGAGGGGAGAAAGTGAGAGACAGAGAGAGAGACAGAGAGAGAGAAAGACAGAGAGAGAGAGAGAGAGAGAGAGAGAGAGAGAAAGTCTAAGGAATGTATGCAGTTAGCTACATTAGATAACAATACAAAGTGCTGAATATTTAGGACTGTTGGCCTTGTACAGGCCGACAAAAAAATACCTTGAGCGTAAGATATACCGTAATATAAAAAGCATAGAACCAAATTACAAAAACGCTTTATAAACTTCTCAAATATCTAAAATAAAGCATTTACTTTTACATAAACATTAAAGATAACCTAAAATTATACTTAATTATATCTGATGCATATAATACTCGTTAATATATATATATATATATATATATATATATATATATATATATATATATATATATATATATATATATATATAAAAATTAAATCAAAATTTAAGATAAATAGTCAGTTATTTAAATCACACAATATGTATGTTATTTTTAGAAATGTCCCTTCAAACAAATGTTATGTTATTATACTGGGTAGCCGGCTAGGAGTATCCCCCATCATAGGAGAAGTAAGGTGCCTCCTTCCCTCTGCTAGCCTACGGGACACCCTTGGCAAGGTGGAGTGCCCGTTTAGCCTTCCGGACAGGGTTTCATGAAGCCCTGTAGAGTGAAAATAGTTTCAGAAATGCAGAACATATGACAGGAATCACCTTGGAGGAGGAAACATCAATAACATTAGATTTGCAGATGATACAGTATGTAACTGATGACAATGAGCAGGATCTGCAATATTTAGTAGATGCGGTTGTTGCACACAGTGAACAACTAAGGTTATAATTAGATTATAAGAAGACGCAGATTGTGATTGTCATTAGGAAGAACGAAATACCACAATGTAATACACAAATGCGTGGACAATGAGCAAACAGGCTGTGGAAATGTGTTTTCTTGGGAACATGCAAAGAATACCATAGACAGACAGAAAAACCAGTGACCAAGTCCTACAAGAAACACATAAAAATTGTAAACTGATTAAAGACATTAAACTTAGATAATCAAGATTTTTGGTCACGTTATGAGAAGAAATAAATTGTAGAAATTGGTGACAACTGGCAAGAATGAGGGTAAAAGAAACAAGATGAAGGCATAGAGGTAAATACCTGGATGGCTTGACCAAGTGACATGGTCGAGACAAGAACACTGAGCTGATCCACGACTTTGGTGATCGAGTGAGATGGCGAGATATGACCACACCCGCCTACCGGCATGGCACATAATGATGATGATCATTTTCCCTCCATTTTCACTATTTTATTTACAAGTCTTCCGTTTAGTGTGGTTTTATTTCGCACAAATCAGTGTGCATTTACAAGGTGCATCGTGTGTTTTCTTTTGCATTTGCAAGCACAACAAGATAAAACACGTCAAATGCAGTAAGATTTTCTAAATGTCTATGTAATAACTGCATGCTATTTATTATTCTGGATCAGCAAATGTATAGATGATTGAATTCATATAAATAAATTGTTGTTTTGGGTAACTTAAATTCCAAAGAAAAACTTACAGTATCCTTTAGAATAACACAATTGAATCTTTGTAAATTGTTCAGTTCAGCATAAGGACGGACGTGAATCTGTAACCAAAAAAAAAAAAAAAAATGTGTTGAATACTTTATATGAAATAAGATTTTCGAATGGGATTTTCCAAAGTACATCGATTCTATTTTAAGATTTAATGTTGTTAAATATGGGCTCGCGGTTCACCAGGGGGTCAGACCCACCCCATCAGGTCCCACGTCCCTTTTTATCATTCGGGTGACCGCCTTTGCATGTAGTCCTGGTAAGATTGATTGCAGATACTACACATTGATCTTAGCCGAGAGGCCGAGACGCTGGATCCATTCTTGTTTTAAGGTATATGGCCTGAAATAGGCCCATCACATTTTTTTTTCTGAATGAAATAATAATAACAATGTTAAAAACTACAGCGATAATTGCATGCATTATGTTAATTAAGGAGGAAAATCGGTCACATTGTTTATGAACATTTAAACATTTGTGTTTGAGTGTCCTGAATATTAAAAGTCTGCTTAATTTTTAGGGCTCAGTGTTCCTTAAGGGTAATAGCCGTCCCATAAGGTTCCAGTCCCTGTTTGTCATCGTGATGACCGTCTCTTCTGGTGGCCATGGTCAGATCAAGTGCAGATAAGTCAGTCTACCCCTAATCACTGACGTCATACAAGAATAAATAGTCCACTTTGATCTTAGCCAAAATGCCGTGAAACAATCCAAAGTGCTTATTTTTGTTTTTGCAAATAAACATTCATTTCGTACAAAGCAGTTTATATTTACAATGTGCATTGTGTGTGTTTTAGTTTTTACAGTTTCGAATACAACATATACATTCATATACACATGATAATATTACATTCATGGCATGGTGTAATTACCTACATATTACGTGTTGATGATGGTGATGGAGTAATAATTTGCTCTAATGCATCCTAAAATCTTTCAATAGAAATTCTTTCATACTTTAAGTGTTCTCACTGGCACTTAGTTTTATTGAAACAAGTATAACGGGATCACTGAATCATCCATACCCCAATTATTCTCATTCACCGTTGCTTTCTGAAAATGTTATGTACCTACAAAATTGTCCACAATTTGAACACCCCAACAAGCATCCAATTTTACAAAGTTAGTTAGTTAGTCGAGGTTCCAACTTCACGGCAACGGGTCGTCCCCATTATGCTCCGTTCCTGTGCCAGAGAATATCACACAAAATGCTCCTCACTGTCTAATGTAAAAAGTGGAACAGACAGGAGTCTCCGCAATACAACAGCCCGCACAAGGTACACTGTGCACAATGCCGCCGCCAGAATGCCAACACAAAAGTCCTCCACGAAAACCACAGTTCATCGTCGATGAAATGGGCAGTCACCAGAAAGACCTCATTGACCCGGGTTTTCTCACATGGTTCTGTCTCTATCCGCAGGATGACCCGCCAAAAGCGTTGCATTAACCACGAAATCCGTAGATCCAACGCCAACTCCCAGTTTGTTCTTTTAGCATATCCGTTACAGGACATCGCTGTCAACATCAGCATCTTTCAGCTGAATGTTGATTTCTTGGCAAGATTACGCTCAGCAGTTTGTCATTGCTTTCTGGGCGACCGGCTCACATACCCCTAAGTTACCGACGCGATTCGAACCACTGCTGATTTTCACAGTCGTCACGTTACTTACGAGAGTATACGAAATTACGGAGAAAAGTCGCTAACCTCTAGGCCAGGTAGCCGGCGCCAACTCCCAGTAGTCTGCTGAAAAATGCACTCGTGAACCGAAAAGGAAAATCAGTCAATTCAGCAACAGCCGGTAGCCATTGTTGCGAACGAATTTTACAAACTAAACTGCAAGACAGGCATATATGGCGTTTGTTTGAGTGTTCACACGAGAGAGAGAGAGAGAGAGAGAGAGAGAGAGAGAGAGAGAGAGAGAGAGAGAGAGAGAGAGAGAGAGAGAGAGAGAGAGAGAGAGAGAGAGAGAGAGAGAGAGAGAGAGAGAGAGAGAGAGAGAGAGAGAGAGAGAGAGAGAGAGAGAGAGAGAGAGAGAGAGAGAGAGAGAGAGAGAGAGAGAGAGAGAGGAGAGAGAGAGAGAGAGAGATGAGAGAGAGAGAGAGAGAGAGAGAGAGAGAGAGAGAGAGAGAGAGAGAGAGAGAGAGAGAGAGAGGAGAGAGAGAGAGAGGAGAGAGAGAGAGAGGAGAGAGAGAGAGAGAGAGAGAGAGAGAGAGAGAGAGAGAGAGAGAGAGAGAGAGAGGAGAGAGAGAGGAGAGAGAGAGAGAGAGAGAGAGAGAGAGAGAGAGAGGAGAGAGAGAGAGAGAGAGAGAGAGAGGAGAGAGAGAGGAGAGAGGAGAGGAGAGAGAGAGAGAGAGAGAGAGAGAGAGGAGAGAGAGAGAGAGAGAGAGAGAGAGAGAGAGAGAGCGAGAGAGAGAGAGAGAGAGAGAGAGAGAGAGAGAGAGAGAGAGGCAAGTCAATGGAATGTATGAAGTTAGTTGCATTGGATAACAATACAAGGTGCTGAATATTTAGGATTTTTGGCCTTTTGCAGGCCGGACAAAAAGTTGTTATTACCAAGAAAACAGGAGATGATGTAAAACATATAGGACATTTAATATAATATCGATGAGAAGTTAAGAACATCTTTATTAAATTCTCAAATATCGAAAATGACGCCTTTACTTTTAGACAAACTTTGAAGATAACATAAAATGATGATACCGTTGTTTTTGCGGCAGATAACTGTCGTTAATTTCTATGTAAATTGTTCCACACAGTAAGCTAAATACTCAGTTATTTAAATCACATAATACCTGTATACTATTTTTAGTAATGTCCCTTGAAATAACTGTGATGTTGTTATATTGAGTGCTTTGGTAGGGGTATCCCCTATCAAAGAAGAGGTAATGTGCCTCCTTCCCTCCGTTACCTACGGGACACCCTTGGGCAAGGTGGAGTACCCGTTTTGCACCACGATCAGGGTTACGTAAAGCCATGTGTACAGGTGGTGGATGTAGTTGAAGAGCAGCCAACAGATAGTTGTAGGTTAAGGTCTCCAACTTCATGACAGTAGGCAGAGTATCTCTATTTTGGGAGACAATGACTACGGTCATCGACCAGTATGGTCACTGCTAAGAAGGAAAGCAATGGCACACTACCTTCTTTAAAGATGCCAAGAATAGCATACATTGCAATCTCATAGAATGTATCCAGATTTTTTTTCCTGTACCGTGAAAATATTTTCAGAAAAGTAGAACATACGAAAGGAATCACTGTTAGAGTGAAGAAACATCAATACCATTAGATATGCAGATGATACAGTATTGACAGAAGACAATGAGCAGGACTTGAAACATTTAGTATATGCGGTTTTTGCACACAGTAAACAACTAGGGTTATAATTAAAGTGTAAGAAGACGCAGATTGTGGTTGCCACTAGTAAAAACGGAATACCATAATGTAATATACAACTAAATGGGAATATTGTTAAACACGTGAATTGTTACAATTATCTCGGGGCAGTCATAAAATATGATGGGAAATGTCTTGATGAGATTAGAACAAGAATCGCCATGGCGAAGGTTGCCTTCTGTAAGACGGAAAACATTCTGACCAATAAAAATATGTCATTGCAACGGAAAAAAGAGTGTTGAGGCGCTACATAGAACCTGTTCTTTTGTATAGATTTGAGGCGTGGACAATGAATAAACAGGCTGAAAAACATCTGATGACTGTGGAAATGTGGTTTCTTAGGAAAATGCAAAGAATACCATGGACAGACAGAAAAGCCAATGACCAAGTCATACAAGAAACAAATTAAAAGTGTAAAATGATTTGAGAAATTAGACGTAGACAGTCAACAATTTTAGGTCGCGTTATGGGAAGACATAAATTGGAGAACATGGTGATAACTGGCAAGATTAAGGGGAAAAGAACAAGAAGAAGGCAGTGAAGTAAATACCTGGATGTCTTGACCACGTGGAATGATCGAGACAAGAATACTGAGGTGATCCATGACCCTGGTGATCGAGTGAGATGGCAAGACATGACAGCCACGCCTACCGGCATGGCACATGATGATGATGATGATTTTCTGTCCCTTTTCACTATTTTATTTACATGTCTTCCGTTTAATGTGGTTTTATTTCGCACAAAACAGTGTGTATTTTCAAAGTGCATTGTGTGCTTTCTTTTACATTTGCAGACACAATAAAACCCCGAGACGTCAAATGCTGCAAGATTCTCTAAATAGCTGTGTAATAACTGCATAACATTTATTATTCTGGAACGGCAAATGTAGCGATGTTTGAATTCATATCCATAAATTGTTAGTTAGTTAGTTAGTTAGTCGACAGATCATCCTCGTTGCACATCGGACCATTCAGTCCATAAGTGCTCGGATCCCCTCCTCAGCAAATCCCGCAGCGTGTAGCGGCTAACGACGCCAGTTCTGTGTTGGTTTATCAATCTTCTTTGGCTTCCTGCGTAGTGTTCTTGTTTGGCCACCCCTCTTTTAATTTGCTGCTCTCGCAGTCTGGCCATTGTTGTAGATTCACAGTCATCACTTGGTTCTTGCAAAAGTCTCACTTCTCGTAGAGCATTCAGAATGTCAGCCTGGTCCATGGCGCGTCCGCCCTCAACAGTAGCCTCACCTGCGAGCTTGTCAGCCCGCTCATTTCCTTGTACTCCCGCATGCCCTGGCACGAAGATGAAACTAATCTTTGCCAGCCGAGACCGCTTCAGAGGCAGCAACCATTCTCTTCGAATCGACCCCTCCTCTATCCTCTTGATCATGTTCATTGAGTCGCTAAGGAAACAAGCCCTAGTGAATGTCTGTGTCTCGAGCCATGTTATTGCTTTACTTACTGCCATGACTTCCATGGTCAGGCTACTTGTGGTTTCAGTGAAAGCACCAGAGTCCTCCTTCACAATTCTCCCTCCGGCCCGAGCTGTAAAGGCCCATGAGCTTCTCACATGTCGGACGACCGACCCATCTGTGTAGATGACCGCGTCACTGTCTAGCGAATTCTCGAAAATCAACGCTTGTACTTCAGCCTCAACAGCAGCCGGATTTTCTTGTCTGCATTTTCTATCTAGTTGGATGCAAACTGAAATGGATGTGCAGAAGTCTGTTGGCACTTGCACCCACTCCTCGCCAGGTTCTAAGTCCTCAAGTGAACACACCTGTTGAAGAATGTCCTCGGCTTGACCCATCCACGACCGTCCTCTTTTTAACCTGCTGCCCTTCACCTTCCTAATTTCACTATGCAGTGGATGCTGTGTGTTTGCGTTAATTCTGAGGTAGGCACGTGCCCTGCAAACTTGCATTCTCTCTTCAATGGTTGGAAAATCAAGAAGGTAGCGCATCGCCCTGCATGCTGTATCTCTTGTACATCCAAGAATAATGCGCATAGCTTCATTCTGTATCCTTTCCATCCTTTCTATCTGCTTATGGCTGACAGTCAGGATTGCCATTGCATACTCCAAAACAGACATGACCAGCCCCTCGTACAGAAGACATAGATGGCGCTGCTCACAGTTTACTGCCGCCATCACCCGCATCGCTGCCAAACCCCGCTTGGCCTTTGTTATCACCTGGTCTATGTGCACATTATAAGCAAGGCTTCGATCAAACCGTATCCCCAGGTAATTCATTGCCTGCGTTCTTTCCACCGTCTCTGAACACAGCATTACAGTTGGTGTTGGATTGTTGACAATATGATTATTCAACGAGAACCAGGTCACTGTTGCCTTAGTTGGGTTGACCATTGCCCCAGCTTCATCACACCAAGTACTTATGCGATTGAGTTCGGTTTGTAGTTCCACAGCAACCTCCTCTCTATCCTTACCCTGACGATACACTAAAACATCATCGGCATATGACAATGTCCTGCCAGGTCCAGTGATCTGCTCACTGGTGATTCTCACTGTGTAGGCGTTGAACAGTACCGGAGATAATGGTGATCCCTGTGGTAGGCCAGGATATATTGTTGTTGGTTCCGAAGTCCAACTGCCACATCTAAAAACTACTTTCCGTTGGAAGAGAGCTGCAGCGATCCAACTAAGGAGGAATGGACTTACGTTTAGTTCAAGAAGCTGAAACATTAAAAAATCCAGTGGTACTCTGTTGTATGCGTCCTCAAGATCAATCGCTGCAGCAACGGTTTCAGTGCCTGAGTGGAAACCTTCATAGACATCGTGGGCAAAGACTGCTGCATTGGTCCAGGTTTCTCTTTTTGGACGGTACCCACCCAGGGTAGGTGGGAAAACACCTTGCCTCTCTAGTTGGCTTGATATTTTCCTGGCAATTACCTTCTCCAGCAGCTTGCCTATTGTATTCTGCATGGTTATAATTCGATATCCCTGAATTTTCTTGTGGTCTTTGTCAGGCTTCGGCAAGGGAATCAGATAGCTGTGTAACCATTCCTCCTTGATGCTAGCACTCCCTATACTGTTGTTGTACATGTCTGCTAGTTTCTCTAGCTCATTGTCGGTACACCTATTTATGTCGTCGTATCTTATGCCATCAGGACCTGGAGCACTGTTTTTTGATCGTCGAAGCACAGCCTTGATTTCTTTCACTGTCACTGTGTCTTCATCCGAAGTGTCCTGGGCCTTGCATCTGTCTGAGGTGACCTCCTTGGCCAGATTCCGGCCTCCCATGTCTGTCTGGTTGCTCTGCTCAAGGTAGCGTTCAAAGAGGGCTTTGCCCTTGTCCTCGTCAGTCCTCTGCCAGATGAGGTCAGCACCTTGGAAGTCAGAAATGCTCTTATTCTTGACTACACCACTCATGCTTTTATGTAGTCGCCAGAACAATTTCAGTGACTTGTCTGTGCTTACTCTTTGACACACCTCTGCCCATTTTTCGCTTTTAACCACCGTGACCAGTTTTTTGAAATAGCTTACTTTTGTGTGCATCTCTCTTTCTAAGTGCAAGCAGGAACTAGGATGACCAGCTCTGTTCTTCTTGGCATTTTGCCACCTCCTTACAGCACTACGCTTATCCACCCAAGCCTTCTCCACCTCGAAACTCCACCACGGTGGCTGCTCCCAGCTTTTTTTCCTTTTCTTCCTGCCCTGAAACGTTCTGCGCTTGTCACGTCTTATTTTACTCACCACATCTTGCCCTGTACTGTCATACTGGAACGTCTTTACCTTTAGCTTGTGCTGCCTGGTTCTGCCTTTCTCCACCAATATGCTGCATGGGTGGTGGTCGCTGCCATGGTGTCCTAGGACACCCCATCTACACACTGTAGTCCATCCATAAATTGTTGTTTTCAGTAATTGAAATTCCAAAGAAAAACTTTCAGTACCCTTTAGAATAACACAATTGAATCCTTGTAAATTATTCATTATGATTCGCCTTAAGGCTGATCATCGCAAGACAAGGACAGAGCCATTAAAATTAGCAGCATCGAACGTTAGGACGTTAAACGACGACGAAAACTTAGAGAACATAAAACAGGAAATAGAAAGAGAAAAAAAAAATATTTTAGGGATGGGAAGGGATGAGAAACGAGATGGACAGGAGCAGGCATCAAGATAGATGAAGATTTTAAGATCATATATTCTGGAGGTTAAGATCGACAAAGGGGAGTGGCAATTATTTTGGACCGGACAACATCAACATCTGTTCAAGGATATTGGGGCGTGTTGGTCAGAGTTCTGCTTGTTAAATTGAGTGGCAAACCTTTTAGCATAAATGTTATTCAAGTATATGCCCCGACAGGAGAATCCAGTGAAGATAGTGTAGAGGAATTTTATAATGCCATAGGGTCTGTCTTAAAGAAATGTAAAAATTCAGAAATAAACATCATAATAGGGGACTTCAATGTAAATGTAGGAAATCAAGGTGATAGATACACAGAAGGAAACTATGGTTTAGGAGAGAGATATGAAAGAGAATACCGACTCGTATGGTGGGCAAAAGAACAGGAAATGATTGTAGGAAACCGATGGTTTAAGCAACAACCTAGAAGATTATGGACATGGTGGAGTCCTGATAGCAGGATTAGAAACCAGATTGACTACATTCTGATTAGCAGAAGATTTAGAAACGCACTAACAATTTCAACAACAGTTCCCAGTGCTGATTGTTATAGTGACCACAAACTACTTACAGGAACTCTGAGGATAAAGTTGGAGAAAGTCAAGTATATAACAGGAAACACTAAATATGATTTGTGTACATTGAGTAGTGACAAGGAAATACAAAACAAATTCAACATAGAAGTACATAACTGATTTGATATATTGTCTGATTTAGAGATATTATTCTAGGATGTGGATGATCAATGGGAAATGTTGAAGAATTCAATCAGTTTGGCTGCAGAAACAACTATTCCAAATTTAAAGAAGGTGGGTCGTAAGAAATGGATGACAGAAGAAATTTTACATCTAATGGAAACAAAAGACTAAACAAAAATAATTCTGCCAAATATGAAGAAATTTATAGAAAAGTCAGAATATTATGTAAGGAGGCAAAAGAAGCATGGTGTGACAAGATCGCCTCGGGTATTGAGAGTTAATCACACCCGATGTGTCTCCAGCACTCCCGTGTATTCTAACCCCAGGGGCTGGACAGGTAGATACACTGTTTACTCTGCTGTTGACCTCGTATTAGTTAATTATGCCTACAAGCCCCTCCAGATTCTAGACCCCCACTATCTACCTTTTCCCTTGGGACAATGAACAATGAGTTATTGTCCGAGACCACCCTCAATAATTGTACAAAGAGTAAGTCAACATGCACAAAGTTTATTCTACCCTTGAGAATATAGAAATTAATTGAACACCCTGATAGAATAATTCTATTTACAAAAGTAGAGGATAGAGTAGAGACAGAATCAGAGATATTGCTAAAGTCATCATTAGGCTGAGAAGTAGATTGGATGCAGATGTTCCGTCCAGTCGGTCCGCCACTCACCCGGCTTCCTTCCAGGGAGATGACTAGATCCTTGGAGACCACTCCCACCCCAGAGCTTGGATCGACAGCAAGAGGAGTTAACCACTTGGACCACAATCAACTGGATGAACTGCAACCCTATCACTTCCTAATGAGTCAGTGTTAAAGGCACTAAACAGTTCTCTGTAGACAGCCTGGCTGGGAGACCCTCCTCCTTGAGGTGACCCCAGTTACTCTCGACTTCAATAAATGTCTGTAGCCAATGACCAATATAATGGTCCCTGAGTAGTAGCACGTACCCCTGGTTGGGTAATAGTATAGTTCTGCTGCGAGTTCACAAGAGTCATATGAGAAAAACATATATTCGGGCAGATACTGTCACAACTCTGCACAGTCACTGGTAATTAAACTCCCTCGGAGTCAAGACACACAAGATAAACTCGTTGAACCCTGGTGACCGAATATCTTAACACAGTTCTTTTGCTCTTTGGAGCAAACACCTATTTCATAGTTGACTGCAACGATGTTCTTTTGGACAATAATGAGTTGTCCTATATACCTGCAATAATCAATCAATCAATCATGTGCCATGCCGGAAAGCGTGGGCGGTCATGACTCGCCATTTCACTCGATCACTGCAATAAACCTGTAGTCAGAATACGTAATCTGGTGTAGGTCTCATCATGACCTGCCACTATTGCTGACGTAGGTACTGCACAAGGTTATGTGCTAATCTCTGCTGAGAGTTTCCGACGTTTAGGCGGATCAACAATAGACTTGGACTTGATGAGCTTCCAAGGCTGAGATTACCAAACCTTGGTACATCTCACTGGGCAAACATAGCAACATCTTTCCGTACAGTGTCAATTGTCTCTTACACTGAAGCGTGATTGCTCAGGTTGATGAACATATCATTGGTGAAATAGAGCATCTTCAAACTGTCAGAAAAAGAAACAAACCATCATGTCCCACATGTGCAGTTTCAGGGCAATGGAATCATCTTGGTGAGTATCATTCAGTCAGGATGATTCACCCGTTCGCATGATGTGGTTTCGTCAGGCGTAGTAAGTAAGTGTCTCGACCATTCACCATGGTACACGAAGTGGTTTCAGGCAAACAACCATTGTAGTAGGCTGGTTCCTCAACAGGCAACCCCTGAAAGGAAGAGCGATCGGTGAGAGTATTCGGCTCCAAACATTGGTCCACATGCATCAAATCAATGACTACTCAACCCTCAGTCAGGCTAATTAGTTATTCAACTAACTAGAGCATCATCTCTATGTTGATCGTAGTAAAGCATGGGTATCTGTCAGTGTCGCAACGTGTAAAACAAAGCACAACGCACTTTGAAAATATACACTGTTTTGTAGGTAAATAAATTATACTGTTTTGTAAATAAAACCACTTTAAAAGGAACGCATCCACAATAGTAATAGTGGAAAGGGGCATAACAACATAACATTTATTACAAGGGACATGAGGTCAGCAGGGCTGAATGGATAAGAACGCGTGTTCTTAAACATCCGTTGTGCTGATGTAGAGGTACGGCTTCATCCCCTACACCGGACAGTTGCACTATAATGTTGACCTCTCGTCCTTGACTTGGGGACGTAAATTACAAGTACCTCTGAAGTCGGAGTGGGTTTGCATGATGGCGAGGGACATAGGTAATAAAGGAAAGCTAGTCCACACGTAAATTTCTGTCCATCAATACTAGAAGTAGTGTATATGGACTACGCTTGTGTTCAAAAGCGAGCGAGAGGAAAAACATATTTTCAAGGGACATTACTTTGAGTAAGATAAATGTGCTATTTGATTTAAATAACTGTAGTTTTCTCTTTATGTGTTTGTAAAGTTTCTATAGAAAATAACAACGATTACATGCTGCATAAAACATTGGAGAATAATTTAATTTTCTTCTAAGATTATGTAAAAGTAATGGCTTTATTTTACAGGTGTGAAAATGTTAAAAGCCATTTTTCTATTTCTCATTGATATTACGTTAAATATCCTTTTAATGACATTGCTAGGTTGTTGAATTGTTGTATAATATTTTTGACTGGCATTTGAACTATTGCCATAAATGTCATATTATCATAAATGTAAATGTATGTATTTGTTTCATGTGGTATAACACTTAACACTAACAAACGGCAACACTCTGAGATATAAACAAAAAAGAAACACGCATCACCTTGGAAATGTACGTACATTGCTTTGTATAAAATAAAAGTTTGAAAAAACAATTCTCGGCCTTTTGGCTAAGATTACTTCCCATTACCGCATTGGACAACTGTCCTTTTCGATTAAATTTTCCCTCTGTGGTCACGAGAGCTCACTACAAACTGGATTAAAGATTTTCTCGGTTACAGATTATTCAAACATATCAGTGATATTAATTTTGTGGCGGTAATTTTGATTGTTTTCACAATGTGTAGATCTGGATTAAAGATTATCTCTGTCAAGAACAAAACAGAACAAAATGTAAAAGGCCACAACCACCCTCAAATTACTACCCTGTGTGAGTACAGGCTTCTCCTGATAAAGGAGAACTGCTTTTGGACAACAATCACCTTCAAATAAGAGCGCAAATCCCATGTGCACTGTCAAACCAGATGGATCAGTGGCGAAGACGCAGTTCGTAATCCCGCAAACCCGCGTTCGAAATACACCTACGGGCAATTTGACAGCAGACCGCCTACATCGTAAATGTAAAAAAAAAAACGCACTTTGAAAATACAGACTATTTTGCACAAAATAATACCGAGAGGAAAATACCTGGATGGCTTGGCCACATGGCATGGACGAGACAGGAACACTGAGCTGATCCACGACTCTGGTGATCGAATGAAATGGCGAATCATGACCGCCCACGCTTTCCGGCATGGCACATGATTGATTGATTGAATACCACTTTAAATGAAACACGTCTATTTCTAACATTAGAATTAATTGATTGATTTAGGAACCGACATCACAGCATTCGGGACATTCCCATAAGCTCTAATATTAGAAAGGGACATAACAACACAACACTTATTTCAAGGGAGATGAGGTCAGCATGGCTGAATGGATAAGAACGCATAATGGTAATAGGAAAAGCTAGTCCACACGCAAAATTCAGCCCGACGCTACTAGAAGTCGTGTGTATGGACTACGATGCGTTAAAAATCGAGCGAGTTGGAAAGAAAATATCAAAAGGACGTTACTTAAAGTAACATAAATGTGCTTTTTGATTTAAATATTTGTAGTATTTGTCTTATATTTTGTAGAATTTTTATAGAAATTAACAACGGTTGAAGGCAGCATAAAAATCTGGATATAATTTTAAGTTAGTTTCTAAGATTATGTAAAAGTGATGGCTTTATTTTACATGAGGGGAAATGTTCGACGCCATCTTTCTATTTCTCCTTGATATTACATTAAATATCCTTTGTAATGGCATCGCTAAGCTAATCTATTCGGAATGTCCTTTTTTTCCCTGAAAACGGAGAACCCGCATTTGGACAACACTCGCTTTCAAATAAGAGCGCAAATCTCAAGTGCAGTGTCACTACCAGCCCGCTCCGCGACGAAGGGTTCAAGGACCGCAGTTTGTAATCCCGGAAACTCGCGTTAGACATACAGCTGCGGGCGTTTTGGCAGCAGACCGCCTTGCGTTTCTTTTTTTACGAAAATGGTATGGGTGCCGTTTGATTAGAAAGCAATGGCAAACTGCTGACCGTAAACTTGCCAAGTGATCACAACAGCAACAATAAAGAAAATGCTGGTGTTGACAGCGATGTCCTATAGAGGATATGCAACTGACTAACTGTCACAACCACGGTTCATATACTCTCGATACAGAGTTGACAAACTCTTGGGCAACATTGTGAATTCGCATTGTTGGAAGCATATTGTCTGACGTGTCAATTTATGATATTTAAAAACAGGATTATTCATTATTTTTCAACTAAATTTCCCAAGGACAGACTGTGCGTTTTACTTTGGAATTGATTTTTTTTAATTAAATTTTTTTTTTGCGCTCGCTCACTTTGAACTTAAGCGTAGTCCATACACATTATTTATAGTAGTGATGCTCTTAATTTTGCGTGTGAATTAGCTTCCCAATTAGCAGTGTCCCTCGTCATCAGGCGAACCCACTGCGACTTCAGAGGTACTTGTAATTTACGTCCCCAAATCAAGGACGGCAGGTCAACATTTTAGCCAGCTGCCCCGTGTAAGGATTGAACCGCTTACCTCGGCATCATCACAACGGATGTTTTAGAACGCGTGTTCCTACCCATTCAGCCATGTGGACCTGCGAATTGATATTCTAAAAGATACTGTGAGTTTTTCTTTGAAATTATTTTTACCGAAAACAACAAGTTACTTAAATGAATTCAAATATCACTACTTTTGTCGTTCCAAGGGACCACTACCAAGTTAAGCAACTTCACCAGCCTGGTACTGTAGTTTGCTCATTTACTGATACTGGGGCTGCTGTGATATCGACACCAGCTTTTATTGTTAGTGCCTTAACTGGTTCAGGAAGCGTGCCTTCTGAGGGAATCATCAACCTGTATAAGTTCGAGGTTCCCAATTGGTGGTACTTTCACCTGTCAACAGAGGCGCACAAAGCCGTGTATGACAAGTCACATGGTAAATTGTTCTCTTTACTATGTTTAAGGATAGACATATCACTAGACAATCTAGAGAAAGATAGAGACAGGCTGACCATACACTGGTTGCCTATCCCGATTACTCCTAAAGGAGTTTAAAGAAAAATGTTGCACTGTGTTACAGTGAAGGATAAAGCCGAGGTCTTCAGGCTGAATAATGGTGATGGTATGTGGGGTGCACTCTGCAACCCAATGAGAAAGTGCCCCATTACATACGGATCTACACATCTGGTGTTACTAACAATAATTACAGAGTATTGATTACGATGCCGGGGAGAAAGGCCAATTGCCCTACGTGTGGTCAAGATAACCACTGGGCAAATAAATGTCCTAGCAGAGAACCACATATAACACCAGCAGCAACAATTGGTGTACAAAGTCATGAAGATTTCTCCCCTCTCGTGCGAGAAGTTCCTCCACATAAAAATACGGAACTGACACCAACTTTGAATAGTCAAATCAACACACATCAAGGCAGAAACACACAGAAGAAAGCAACCCATGAAATAAAGACTGGCGGTTTTCAAATCGTCAGCAATCCAAAGAGGAGAAGACGGGCAGACAGAAGACTAATGCAGTCACTGGACAGTTTAGACACTGTCACAGACGATCTTTCACCAACTAAATCCATACCGGAAAAGAAAGAAAGTACTAAAGACATTACAGAAGACCACAAGACAAAGGAAAACGAACAAGAAGAATGTGACAAAATGCCAGTGGCCCATGATCTCATGCCTTCTTTGGGTTTGGGAAAACAGTGGGAAATGGCTTTCGGGAACTCTCAGTTATCTTGTCCGATCAATTTCCCTGAAGGATAGTTCTCTGGGTTACCTCTACAACCCGATCTTCTTAATAGAATGATTAGAAGTCTGACGTGTCTTAGGGAAAACCCGATGGCGCGCTTTGCACCAAATACGCACTAGTGTAAATTCTTAGGCCACCAATGTCCGTGGAAACAACTAACAGGTAATATTTCCCCACATGATTCCGCTTGTTCTTGGCAGCCGATGGGCGAGGGGCTATCTTTCTTCCTACGGCCTTACCTCTGCTTAGTGTCATCTTTAATTTAAATCTACACGCGACATATATACGGTATGCCGGAAGGAGGGGAGGACCCCGTGGGGACGGGTTCCACCCATCTATGATCTATCTTCTTGAGCCGGAAGAGGGTATCCACTGTGCTATCTCTTTCGTCTTTTAGCAGATGGGGTTAGCGGGATGGATCGAATAGTTAATGATCATTAGGACAATGCCAGAGAATAAATAGAACTCATCTACACATATGGCTGATGCAAGGTACTGCCGGTACATTGCAGCGACAGCTCAGACAAGAGCAGCGGCCGGGAGGGGTAGTCTCTTCTTTCCTATTCTTGCCAGGGATGGGGAACTACATTGCGTGCCATACACCCCACTACTATAATATTAGTTAAGGGGGAGAAACACATATCACTACGCACACCACACCACAAGAGCTTTGTCGTGAGAAAGGTATGGTTTTCAGGTGACAGGGAAGCCGGGAAACGAATGTGCCCAGTAATAATAAAGGCATGGTATGAGTGTGGAGAGTGAGTTTTGTATGCAAAAAGTTCTTAGGATAGCCAACCGGACATCTACAAGCTGGAGGTCTAATAAAGCAGAGACGTAGCCAATCCAGGGGCTACCTGACAGGTCAGGCCCATTCACTAGGGCCTCTTATCTACTTTATTGGGTAAGGAACATATATAAAAAATGTAGTAACTGAGGCCCTATTGGTCCTCAGGATTGTGGTACTTGAGTCAGCCTAGTCGCTCACTAATCTCTGTCATCTCCAGGGTCCTCCTTGAATTGAAAGGAGCATAAGGGATCTGCAAGGCCACGAGAGAATCACCTTAAGACATTCTCAGGTGAACCATGGACGTTCCGGACAGCCACAGGCTAATGACTCCAATCAAGGAATCAATGTCCGATTAGTCCTGATCTAGTGGCATCCTTCAGTACCCGCTCAATACAAATCCCATCGTCAATATTGGAGTGGTTGAACCTATGTTCCTGGCTGGACCTACAGCTCATTCTCGGTCCTACTCATCCGTGTCAGTGACATTGAAAGACCCATACCCATTCCACACTCATGAAATATTCCCATTATTTGAAATCATACCCATCCTGGTCAGTGACATTGAAACACCCATACACATTTCCCCATTCAAGAACGGTTCCCATTGTGTCAAGTGATATATATTCCTGTACCATGGAGCTACAAAGAACACAGGACTCACTGTGTAGAGAAGACCACTGGAACTAGTAGGCCTGGTTCTATAGGCGCCTGTTGTTTGTACAACCGATCGGGAAGGAGGAAAATACCTAAGGACCTAATCGGTGAGGCAGATGTCGAATGACGGGACTTTGTAGTACGCTTCGGTATATGAGGAAAGCCATGAGGCTCTGTGCCTGAATTTTATCCTTGTTGTGTCTGTTTAGAACTATCTGTTTTAACTGCCTTAATGTTTTCCTGTGCTGTTCTTTATTAGGTTAATAAAATTACTTTCAAGTTATTCTGACGATCGCCATGTTATCTATGCGTCAGCCAGAAAGACACTGCAGGGAATAGGTCCCGAGGTCGAAAGAGAGAGTGACAGTGAGTCCAAGGAACGGAGGAGGGTTGGCAGGAAAAGACCTATCCCAGCCAGGGCTATAGAATAATAAGTTAAGAATTGTGACCGAGTTATTTGGGACCCTCCACATAGCTTGTTACAAAGAACAAAAGGATAAACAAGTACAAGACGAATAAGACATACACAGCACAAAATACAGTCTCTTCGAGGACACGTTGCAAGTGCCAAGAAAGAGGATCAAGATGATCCTCTTGTATAAACATTTGTTTCTGGAAGACTTGCTAGCCTAGACGTGTCCATCTTGGAAAACGACTTGCTGTGCGAACTGATCTAGTGGTATTCATTGGCATTTTTCCGTCTTGACAGACGATAGTTTGGTACATTGTGCTTTAAAAAGGCTTAATAACTACGATCCATGGCGGTGGCGAGTGTGGCTGGTAAGGCCAATTCTTGCTGCAAATGTTTGCCCACAGTAGGTGCCTGTGAAAACATGGTCACTTCCACCATTTTGCACCATCTTACGTCTCTCACGCTCTGTGTGTGCTTTATCTGCAATCATTTTCTCCTTTGTCTTTATTCCATTTCTGATAGTTGCCCTCCATGCAACACGTTCAGCGGCGACGTGCTCCCAATGTGCATTATCAATGCCTGTATCAATCATGTCCCGCTTACACACATCTTTGTATCGAAGTAGAGGCCGACCCTGAGATCTCCTACCCGTCTGTAATTCACCAAAAAAGATGTCCTTTGGTATTCTACCATCATCCATCCTCCTAACGTGTCCTATCCATCTAAGTCTACGAAGACTGAGCATGGAATACACCGTCACACAACCTGATCTTTCCAATACTTCAGTATTCGTGATTTTGTTTTGCCACTTAATACCAAGTATTCTTCGCAGACACCGCATATGAAAGCTGTTTAAACGTTTCTCTTCACGTGAGTAAGTTGTCCAGGTTTCACTGCCATAAAGAAGAGTACTAAGGACACAGGCTTGGTAGACGAGGACTTTTGTTTTGGCAGTAAGCTTCCTGTTCTCCCAGACTCTTTTTGCTAACATGTTCATTGTTGTTGCTGCCTTGCCAATCCTGATGTTGATTTCCTGATCGAGGGATAATTTGCTATTTACCTCTGATCCAAGATATGTAAAATGGTCTACTATCTCCAGTTCGGCGTCGTCAATAGAGATTGATGGTACACCATGTGCACCTTGTGACATAATCTGTGTCTTCTTTTTGTTAATTGTTAAACCAAATTCAGAACAAGCATTGGAGAATGCAGATAGTAGATGTTGTAATTCTTCCTCAGAGTGGGTCGTAATCGCAGCATCATCCGCAAAAAGCAACTCTCTGATTAGTACCCTCCTAATTTTGGTCTTGGCCTTCAATCTCTGAGCATTATAGAGGCCACCATCTGAGCGTGAGTGAATGTATATACCATCATCCTGATCACGAAAGGCATATTTCAGTAGAAGTGAAAAGTATATCCCAAAGAGAGTGGGGGCTAGCACACAGCCTTGCTTAACTCCACTCTTGATTTCAAACTCTTCTGAAGTTGAGCCATCATACTTGATTATACCCTTCATGCCTGTGTGGAACGATTCCACAATGGATAGAAGAGTTGGTGGGCAGCCAATCTTCTTTAGTGCTTTGAACAGACCCTGACGACTGACCAAATCGAATGCCTTTGTGAGGTCGATGAAGGCAATAAACAGTGGCTGATTTTGTTCCCGGCATTTTTCTTGCATCTGTCGCAATGAGAATATCATATCAATGGTAGACCGGTTCTGACGGAAGCCACACTGTGATTCGGGGTAGACTTGATCTCCCAGGACTTGAAGTCTGTGCAGGACAATTCTGGCAAATACTTTCCCAACAATACACAGAATTGAGATACCCCTATAGTTGTTACAGTCGCTCCGATCTCCCTTGTTCTTGTACAGCGTTATGATGTTTGAATCTTTGAAATCCTGTGGGACTTGTCCTTCTCGCCAGCATAGCTCTATTAGCTGGTGGATCTGTAGAGCGAGTGTGTCTTGCCCACTCCTGATCACCTCTATTGGAATCCCATCCTTACCTGGAGCCTTGCCAGATGCAAGCTCATTTATAGCACACTTAACTTCTGTTATGGTGGGAAGTGTGTCCAGGTGGTCAAGAGTTGGCAGGGCCTCTATGGCATTGAGGGCATCATCTGCTAGCTTGGTCTCACTTGAGTAAAGCTCTAAATAGTGCTCGACCCATCTATCCATCTGCTGTTTCTTATCAGTGATGATTTCTCCAGTCAAGGTTTTCAGCGGTGCACTTCTTTTGATCATTGGACCACAGGCTTTCTTTATCCCTTCATACATGCTTCTGATGTTTCCCTTATCACTTGCGATTTGAATGGACTCACATAACTTGATCCAATAGTCATTCGCACACTGCCTGGCAGCCTTTTGTACATCCTTCCTTGCTTGCTTCAGCTCACTCAGAGTGTTACGCGTTGGTCTTTCCTTGTTTCTTAAGAGAGCTATCTTCTTTTTATCAATCAAGGGCTGCAGTATCTGGCTGTTTGCCGCAAACCAGTCCTGCCTCTTATGATCCACAGTGCCGTAAACCCCTACCGCTGTTTTATAATTAGTTTCCTTAAGTTTACTCCATTTATCATTTACTATACAATTTTCTGATGTATCATTGAAAGCGTCTTCAAGTTGCTGTTGAAATTCAAAGCACTTTCCAGGATCGTGAGTGTTAGTAATATTAATCCTGGGGCTAGACTTGTGTTTAGCTGTGTAGATTCTCTTTGGTCTCAGTCTAACCCTTGCAACAAGCAAAGAATGATCTGTATCATAGTCAGCACTGTGGTAACTTCGAGTTAATGATGTATGGTTCAGATGTTGTCTCCGTGTGATAATGAAGTCCAGCTGATGCCAATGGCCGGATCTTGGATGTTTCCATGTGACCTTATGCATCTCTTTTGTTTTAAAAAAGGAGTTTGTAATACATATGTCATTTCTAGTGCAATGCTCCAGCAGCCTTTGCCCATTATCATTCATGCGACCGATGTTGTATTTTCCAAGGCACACTGGCCATGAACTCGAGTCCTTGCCCACACGAGCATTGAAATCACCGAGCATATAAATGTAGTCGGATTTTGGAACTGCCTTGATCGCAGAGTCTAGCTGCTCATAGAACGCATCCTTCACATCATCAGAGGAAGCGAGTGTCGGTGCATATGCAGTGAGAATGGTGGCAAATCCACAGGAGGTTGCCAAGCGCAGTGATAATAATCTTTCATTACCTCCAGCTGGGATATCAATCGATCCCAGTAGCGAATTCTTCACTGCAAAGCCCACACCATGTTGCCTTTTTTCTGCCTGCCCTCTTCCCTTCCAAAAAAAAGGTGTAGTTGTTTTCCCTGAGTGACCCTTCCTCAGCGAGGCGAGTCTCCTGCAGGCCAGCAATATCAATGTTAAGACGATCGAGTTCAGCATCAATCACAGCCGTTTTTCTCACATCGTCAATATTTGTCAAGTCAGTGGAAAATCCTGGACACATGGTTCTCACATTCCAGGTTGCAAGCCGTAGCTTGAGGGTTCTATTCTTTTTATTAGTACCTGGTGCATTGGTTTTACAGCCTGCGATTCAACCATTAAGTCACTCTCTCCATCTTTCATTTACTCAATATCACACTCTCTTTCACTCTCACTCACACACAGACAAACACACAGTGGTATACATACACAATTACAAACGATCATCACACTCATATACAAACACAAACCAGACTTTATACTACTACAAGAAACAAACATATATTCAGAAACATTCAAATCACCATACCGCTACATCTCAGACACTTATACTTTAGTTTAGGCATACAGAAAATCGGGCCCGGTACAGCCATACTGCGGACATCAGACAGGTGGGATATTATTAGAACACAATATGTGAGTCAGGAACGGATAGCTATTAATTTCCTGGGTAGTATTTATGACTCGTTGGTGATTCCTTGGTGTTATGTTGGATTCAGTTGTGACGAGCCCCGCATGTCTGCCATGTCCCTTGATGGGGTGTTATTATTAAATGTGATGTCTAGAGGATATGTGGTGGCAGGTGCTGTGACTGTGACTACTCTCTCTCTCTCTCTCTCTCTCTCTCTCTCTCTCTCTTCTCTCTCTCTCTGTGTCTCTATCTCTACCTCTCTCTCTGTCCCTCTCTCTCTCTCTCTGTCTCTATCTCTACTTCTCTCTCTCTCTCTCTGTCTATCTATCTATCTATCTATCTATCTATCTATCTATCTATCTATCTATCTATCTATCTATCTATCTATCTATCTATCTATCTTTCTATCTATCTATCTATATATACATACATATTAATTTTCGTGTATGTATGTGCATGTGTGTGTGTATGTGTGCATGCATGCAGTGTATGCGAGGGAGTGTGTATTTGTGTGTGTGTGTGTGTGAGTATGTGCATATGGGTGTGGATGTGTGTATGTGTGCTTTGGGATATGTGTGTATTTGCGTGTATGCTAGTGTGTGTATGTGTATATGCTTTTGTGTGTATGCGAGGGAGTGTGTATTTAATAGCGAGAGGATGTGTGTTTGTCTGTGTGTGAGTGAGAGTGAAAGAGAGTGTGATATTGAGTAAATGAAAGATGGAGAGAGTGACTTAATGGTTGAAATAAGTGATTGCTAGAGAGAGAGAGAGAGAGAGAGAGAGAGAGAGAGAGAGAGAGAGAGAGAGAGAGAGGGGAGAGTGAGCGATCGAGAGAGAGACAGTGGAAGAATGGATTTGTTAATGTGTGTATGTGTGCGCGCATTGTTTGTGAGTGTCTATGGGTGTGATGGTGAGAAGAGAGATAGAGAGAGAGAGAGAGAGAGAGAGAAAGAGAGAGAGAGAGAGCGAGAGAGAGAGAGAGAGAGATTTAAGCGCACGCATATCATGTAACATGCTATTCCATATATGTTATGTATTCTCATGTTCATATTACCATTTTAAATGCTAATTGATGTTATAATTTATAACATGAACACATGTACATCACTGTAGAGTGGGTGAGAGAATTAGGGAGTATGAGAGAGCGAGAGAGAGAGAGAGAGAGAGTTAATGAGTGTGAGTATGTATGTGTGTGTGCCTGTGTAATAGAGAGAGAGAGAGAGAGAGAGAGAGAGAGAGAGAGAGAGAGAGAGAGAGAGAGAGAGAGAGAGAGTTGAGTGCACGCATGTCCTGTAACCTGCCATTCCATATATTTTGTGTATTTGCATCTTTCACATTATCATTTTGGATGTATGTCACTTGATTTTTTCATGTATAATATAAGATTACTGTAATGAGAGAGAGAGGGAGAGAGAGAGAGAGAGAGAGAGAGAGAGGAGAGAGAGAGAGAGAGAGAGAGAGAGAGAGAGAGAGAGAGAGAGAGTTGAATTGCATCTCTAATTTTTAAGTTACAAGATGTATATTTTTCTCCGGTCTCTTTGCAATTTTGCGACAATGCTCACGTCAATCGTCACTGTATGTGCGTGTAAAGTGTGGGAGTTTGATCATAATAGTAGGTTGAGGGATGGGAGGGATGTGTGTGTAGGTAGATTCGTGATGTGTGTGGGTGGGCTCAGTCTGGGCGTGGTGGGATTGTGTGGGTGCATGGGGGATTTTGTGTGGGTACGTGCGGGATGTATGGGTTGGCGGGGAGATGTGTGTGGGTGGGGATGTGTTTTTGGCTATGTGGTTGTCGGTGAGTGGGTGGAGGGGGATATGTTGGTGGATGATCAATGGTGGGTTATGGGATGGGTGGGGGATATATGTGTGGGTGGGGATATGTGGTGGGTGGGAGATGTGTGCAGGTGGGGATGGTTGTGGGTTTGGGGATGTGTGTGTGGGTGAGAGATTTGTATGGGTGTAGGATGTTTGGGTGGATGGGTGGGGAGTGTGTGTGTGTGTGTGTGTGTGTGGGAGATGTGTGGGTGAATGTGTGTGGGGGATGTGTGTGGTTTGGGAGAGGGGTGCGTGATTGGTGTGGGTGATGGATTTGAGGATGTGTGTGTGGGATGGGGATATGTCTGGCTGGGTTGCGGTGTGTGTGGCTGGATGGAGGATGTATGTGTGAGTAGTGAGGGTGATTGTAGTTAGGGGATGTGTGGATGGGTAGAAGATGTGTGGTGAGATGTGTGTGTGTGTGTGTGTGTGCGTGAGGGATGTGTCTTTGGGATGTGTGTGGGTGTGGTATTGTGTGATAGGGGAGCTGGGTGTGGATATAGGATGTGTGGGGTGTGGTTGGGTGTGCGGGTGGATGAAGGATGTGTGAGGGTGGAGGATGTGTGTTTAGATGGGTGGTTGAGGTGTGTGAGTGTGGGTGGGTAGATAGAAGATGTATGTTTTGATGAGTGGGTGAGGGATGTGTGGGTGTTAGTGGTTTAGGGATAGTACGTGTGTCTAGGGATGTGTGAGGGGATGAGTGTATGGTTTGGGGATGTGTGTGTGGGTTGTGTGTGCGTGGATGGGAGGTGTGTGTTTGTGAATGGGGGATATGTTGGTGGGTGTGGATGTGTGTGAGGGATGTGTGTATGGGTGGGGAGATTGTGCGTGGGTGGGGATGCGTGTATATGGTTAGGGATGTGTGGTTAAGGGATGTGTGGCTTTGGATGGGTGGGTATAGGATGTGTGGTTGGGTAGAGGGTGTGTGGGTGGGTGATTGTATATGAGTAAGGGTGTGTGGTTAAGGGATGTTTGGTTGAGGGATGGGGGGGGGGGTAGAGGATGTGTGGTGGGTAGAGGAAATGTGGGTGGGTGAGTGTGTGTAGGTTAGGAGATGGTGTGGGATGTTTGTAGGGGTGGGATCGGGATCTGTAAGTGGGCTGGGGGAGATGGGAGATTATGTGGGTGGGTGCGGAATTTGTGTGTGGGTAGATGCGGTATATGTGAGTTGACGGGGAGATGTGTGTGTGTACGTGGGGAATGTGTAGCCGTGGACTGTGTGTTTGGCTGGGTGGTTGGATTTGTGTGGGTGGAGGAGGATATGTGGGTGAGTGATTTATGGTGGGTAATGGGACGGGTAGAGGATATGTGAGTAGGTGGGGGTGTGTGTAGGTGGGTGTATGTGTGTGGGTGAGGGATGTGTGGGTTGGGGAATGTATGTGTGCCTGGGGTGTGGGTGGATGGGATGTGTGGTGGGTGAGAGGTGTGTGTGGGTAGGGAGATGTGTAGGTGTAGGGATGTGGTGGATGGGTGGGGTAATGTATGTGTGTGTGGATTATGTGTGTGGTTGAGTGGGGGAGTTGCAGTGAATGGGGGAAGTGTGGCTGGGTGGGTGGTGGATGTGTCTCATAACATAGTAATATGCATTGTTTATGTTTACAAAATTCATGTGACAATGTTTTTTCTATGCACTGTTGATGAAAGAAAGATGAGTGATTGGAAGGGCCGAATGTATGACGGCCCTGCGTGCCCAATTTGTTACCTGTTCGTTCGTTCGTTCGTTCGTTCTCTCTCTCTCTCACTCACTCTTTCTCTATCTCTCTCCCTCTCTCTCTCTCTCTCTCTCTCTCTCTCTCTCTCTCTCTCTCTCTCTCTCTCTCTCTCTCTCATGTGGCTTGCTCACAACGCCTACTTGCAGACGCTTAGATGTATTGGAAGAAACACACTGCAGCCCTCTTCCAACGGAAGGTAGTTTTTAGATGCGGCTGTTGGACTTCTGACCCAAAAACAATATATCCAGGCCTACCACAGGGATCACCATTATCTCTGGTACTATTCAATGCCTACACTGTAAGAACCACCGGTGAGCAGATCACAGGACCGGGTAGGACATTGTCGTATACCAACGATGTGTTAGTGTATCGTCAGGGTAAGGATAGAGATCTGGTTGCTGTGAAACTACAAACAGAACTCACTCGCATTAGTACGTGGTGTGTTGAAGCTGGTGCAACGGTCAACCCAACGAAGGCAGCAGTGACATGGTTCTCTTTGAACAAACATATTGTCAACACTCCAACACCAAATGTACATCTGTGCTCAGAGACTGTAGAAAGAACGCAGGCAATGAAATACCTGGGGATACGATTTGTCGAAGCCGTGTTTATACTGAGCACATCGACCAGGTGATAATAAAGACCTGGTCATTTCTGTTTTTAAGTATGCGATGACGAACCTGACTCTCGGCCATAAGCAGATGGAAAGGATGAAGAGGATACATAACGAAGCTAAGCGTATTATACACCCCAGAGATGTAGGGCGATACGATACCTTCTTCATTTTCCAACCATGAGGGAAAGAATACAGATCTGACGAGCATAGGCCCATCTCAGAGTCAATGCAAACACACACTATCCATTGCACAGTGAAATTAAGAAGGAAAAGGGCTGTAGGTTAAAAAGAGAAAGGTCATGGATTGGTCGAGATGAAGACATTCTTCAACAGGTGTGTTCACTTGAGGACTTAGAACTTGGCAAGAAGTGCGTACAAGTGCCAACAGAGTTATGTACGTCCTTTATAGCTTGCATCCAACTAGACAGAAAATACAGACCCCCCAAAAAAATCCGGCTGCTGTGCGGGAGGAAGTACAGGCTTTTATCTTCAAAAATCCTTTAGAGGATGATACTGTCATTTACACAGTTGGATCGGTCGTTCGACGAGTGAGAAGTTTATGGACCTTTACGGCTCAAGCTTGAGGGAGAATTGTGAAGTAAGATATTGGTGATTATGCCTTGACAACAACTAATCTGACCATGTCAGTCATGGCAGTAAGTAAAGCAATTACATGGCTCGAGACACAGACCTTCTCTCGGGCATGTTTCCCTAATGACTCAATGAGTAAGCTCAGGAAGATAGCGATGGGGTGGGCCCGAAGACAGTGGTTGGTGTCTACGAGGCGGTCATGGCTGGCAAAGATTAGTTTCATTTTCATGCCGGGGCATGCGGGTGTCCAAGGAAATGAGCAGGTTGACAGGCTTGCAGGTAAGGCTACTATTGAGGGAGGACGAGCCATGGACCAGGCTGATATACTGAATGCTCTACGACAGTGGTTCAGTGGTTCTCAAACGATGGGAAATTCAATCCCACCCCTGGGAGGGGGGAATTTTAGGGTTTCTTCCGTTGGGAGGGAGGGGTGGGGGGTTAAGATTATTTCAAGATCGCGTTAATACAAGAACCGATTACTTGATATTGTTTTTCTCTTCATACTTTTCGGTTCTGTACGTCTCACCCTTCTGGAATTCATTTTATAACGTAAGTAGACCAGCAAATCACGGTTTATTAGACGTATAGACTTGTTCTAGGATGTGCTATTATATTTAGCTTCTATTATTACGTATATTGTGTAGGGGCGGGGGGATTTTTAAGGAGGAAATATAAAAGGGGGAGGATGACGTTCTGAAAATATGGTGAAGGGGGGCACGGTTAACAAAAAAGGTTGAGAACCACTGCTCTATGAGAAGTAAGTCGTTGGCAGGAACCAAGTGATGATTGTGAATCTACATCCATGGTCAGACTGCGAGAACAGCAAGTTAAAAGAGGTGTGGCCAAACAAGAACACTATGCAGGAACCAAATAAGATTAATAAACCAACACAAAACTGTTGTCATGAACCGCTACACGCTGCGGAATTTACTGAGGAGGGGATCTAAATGGTTCGATGTGCAATGAGGATGATCTGTCGACTAACTAACTAACTAACACGGTAGCAGATTGATAGAGATTATTTCACACAGACGCACAAACAAACAACCTCTACAGCCAGCAGAGACACACCCACTTTCGTTCTGGCGCACGTTCACT
This sequence comes from Cepaea nemoralis, assembly GCA_014155875.1. Classification (NCBI taxonomy): domain Eukaryota; kingdom Metazoa; phylum Mollusca; class Gastropoda; order Stylommatophora; family Helicidae; genus Cepaea; species Cepaea nemoralis. The sequence goes on along the minus strand of JACEFZ010000177.1, from coordinate 165,582 downwards.
GACCACTGTAGACATTACGCTTGGTGAACACCTTTCTCTGTTGTTATTGTTACTCTAGCGCGTGTTGTGCTATCCTCACTACAATCATCCTCTTTCTGTCTCAGCTCAGTGCGATGCCACTCGTAGTTCACTACTGTCACCCTCACATCGGTCTAAGTGGACACCCACTGTAACATACGTGTAGAGTTGTGATGGAATCTAATTGTCGGGTGAAAATACTTCCGAGCTTGGTGCTGAAAAACTATTTGTCGTATATGTGCTGTACCAAAAGAACGGCGTTGTGTATAATCGAGTAAAACTGTGTGTGGTCGCTAAGCTGTCCCGTGCCTGAATGACTCGAGTCCAACTAGTCAAGCAGTCGCTTGTGACCACTGCCTTTCCAGTGAAACGCCGAGCTCACTGAATACAGTTAACAATTTTATTATTCTACTGTTTTCTCCAAAGTAACACTTGTTTACTCTTTCTCTTTCCAATTCCAATTCCCCCCCCCCCCCAAAAAAAAAAAAACGTCAAACGATGCTTCGTCAGCGTCGGTTATTGTTGAGAGCCGTGGTGTTTGTGGGTTTCTTCACCCTAATTCTTGTCTTGTGAGTCCTATCTCGGACTGGTTATGTAGCGTTTGTGTCTGTGACGTCAGCTGGGGGATCGGTCGGCGGCTATCCTTTGTGCTTGTATGTTCTTGTGGTTTTCTTTGTTTGTGTAGGCTCCTGGATCGTCTGGCTTGACTGGCTGCAGTCCTTATAAGGACTTTTCGTTATCCCACTCCATGCTTCGTAAGCTGGGGGATCAGTCGGCGGCTGTCCTTTGTGCATGTTTCCTCTTGTGGTTTTCTTTGTAGGCGCAGGCTACGCAGGGGGGGGGGGGGGGGGGTGGTCTTCTTTTCTCTTTCAAGTCCAGCACCTTTTGAATTCCTGGTATCTGAGTTTCTCCTTCCTTGCCGACTCTCGTTAGATCCTCCAAGGTAAGCCTCCAGGGACACTCCGTGTCGTCCTCAGGGTGCTCGTCTTGGTTTACTTCAGATGTCTGGCGGGATAGTGTCGTGGCTGGGTTGCTGGCTTTGTCTAGCGGTTCCGGCTCGTCCTCTTGTTGGATGTCATCTTACGGTTTCTCTGTGTGTTTTTCTGTTTCTTGTGCTGATTTGTTTTGGGTTGGCTCCCTTTCGATTGTTAGAATTTCTCTTACCGCTTTGATGTCTCGCAGAATCTCTTCATTCATCTTTGACATCTGCCTCATATTCTCCACCTCTTGTTTGATGTCCCGCTGGTTCTCCTTTATTTCGGAAAGAAGTTTCCCATTGTCGCTGGTTGGTGCCGATGTTTGCAGTAGCTTGACTTGATTCATTAGCTCCTCAATCTGGCTTTGCAGTTGCTCTTTCTCGGCTTGTGAGATGCATGTTGCTGCCTCGCACCTCCGCATTGCTTCGTTGTATGGTGTCTTTGTGGTGATGGCGATCTTTAAGACGTCTCTGTGTCTTTGCAGGTACGGACAGCCCAGGTATCTTGCCCCATGTTTGCCCTGGCAGTTGGCGCACGTTCTTTTGTTGTTGGGTGCTCGGAAGTCCGTGTCCAGCTTAGCCAGCGGACACTCCTTGAAGAGGTGGTGATCGGCGCAGTATCGGCAGATTTCCGGCTTACTGCGACACGTAGCTCTGCTGTGGCCGTCTTTCTGACATCTGGAACATTGAGTGATTCTTGGTATGAATCTCTCTGATTGATGTATTCTCTTGTTGAATGATACTGTGATCGGCATTTCGCTGCCCTCCGATGTCACCACTGCCAAGGTTGTAGGTATCTTGGATTAGTTGAGGAGCTGCTCCGCCTTCAAGAATCGGATGTGCAGATTCTCTTCTCGTAGCTGCTTCAGGATTTCTTCATCTGTTAGCTCCACTGGAATCCGCTTGACGACCCATCGGACTGTTTTTGAGTCGGTGTTTCCGACTCTGGTGTCTTTCTTCTCCTTCTTCTCTGCTGTCTTGGTTCTTGACTGTGTTGGGCTGTCGATCTTCTCCCTCGTGGTAGCTTCAGTAATAGCTGTAGTATCAGGCTCTTTGATGCAGCTAGCCGGTAGGCTTTCCACGTTCTTCTTCCTGTTGTCGACTCCCACGCTGTACATCTTGGCCGCCGCGTGTTGTTTGTTGTTGGACTTTCCACGTGACATTTTCCCGCGTATCAGGCTCCTGGACAGATTAATGCGACTTGACTTGTTAGCGCTCGCAGTGCGAATGAACACACAAGCGACGACGACGACACAATTGTCAATGGGTCTTCAAATATTTTTTTTTTTTTTTTTAAACATTTATTGAGTGTTAAAATCGTTGCAAAATGTGTTGTTCGTGTTTTTACAGAGCGTTGCATGTGGACGTGTAGGTGACATATGCGCACAATTTCCAACATTTTATACATTTGAACATTTCTTAATTGACATTGTTGTAAGGAAATATGTTAAAACAAACGCGTGATGGTAGTGCGCCGTCATTATTCCCCCTGCCGCCTCGCTCTCCTGTCAGCTCCAAAACTCCTACCAAGTACCATCACCACCCCTCGGTGATGATGAACATGGCGGTGCAAAACTTTTAAGAAACAACCGGTGAGGGCGGCAGCAGAAACAACAATCTCAGTATCAAAAATGATTGTAACCGCCATGACCATAATCGGAACGTCCAATAAATGATGGGCGACAGATTTCTACGTTGTGAAGAGAAACCAGAGTAAGAATGTCAGGTCGACCATTGGGGGAAGTCGTTAACATCGTGCACGGAGCTTGCAGTGTTGAAACATTGTATATATTGTATTAACAAGTACATTATATTCAATTTTAGCAGTACAAGTATTTATACTTTTGGATATTAAATTATCGTGTTAACTGTGAGTAGGCAGTGTCATTAAATTAAACATTTAACAACTGATGTAACTAATTGCTTCTTTAGAAAAAAAGTTGGCGAGTTATGTCCCTTGCATACAATAAAATGAATATTATGTTCCCGTGAAAAGGAGGTATTTGTCGGCAATTTGTTTCTCAAGTTATCTTTACTGCCTATTGTGAATGAGCCAACCATACCATAGTGTAAGTCAATGAAATAAGACATGGCTGTAATTTAAGAGGACTTGCATGATGGCACTGATGTCGAGGTAAGGGCTTCAACCTCTACACCGGACAGTTGCACTAAAATGTTGACCTCTCGTCCTTGACTTGGGGACGTAAATTACAAGTACCCCTGAAGTCAGAGTGGGTTTGCCTGATGGCGAGGGACACTGGTAATAAGGAAAACTAGTCCACAGATAAAATTCTGTCCATCACTACTAGAAGTATTGTGTGTGTGACTACGCTTGTGTTCCATCACTACTAGAAGTATTGTGTGTGTGGACTACGCTTGTGTTCCATCACTACTAGAAGTATTGTGTGTGTGGACTACGCTTGTGTTCCATCACTACTAGAAGTATTGTGTGTGTGTGGACTACGCTTGTGTTCCATCACTACTAGAAGTATTGTGTGTGTGGACTACGCTTGTGTTCCATCACTACTAGAAGTATTGTGTGTGTGGACTACGCTTGTGTTCCATCACTACTAGAAGTATTGTGTGTGTGGACTACGCTTGTGTTCCATCACTACTAGAAGTATTGTGTGTGTGTGGACTACGCTTGTGTTCCATCACTACTAGAAGTATTGTGTGTGTGGACTACGCTTGTGTTCCATCACTACTAGAAGTATTGTGTGTGTGTGGACTACGCTTGTGTTCCATCACTACTAGAAGTATTGTGTTGGTGTGGACTACAGCTTGTGTTCCATCACTACTAGAAGTATTGTGTGTGTGGGGACTACACTTGTGTTCAATCACTACTAGAAGTATTGTGTGTGTGTGACTACAGCTTGTGTTCCATCACTACTAGAAGTATTGTTGTGTGGGACTAAGACTTGGGTTGTTCCATCACTACTAGAAGTAAGTGTGTAGGTGTGGACTACAGCTTGTGTTCTATCAACTACTAGAAGTATTGTGTGGTTGTGGACTACAGCTTGTGTTCCATCACTACTAGAAGTATTGTGTGTGGTGGACTACGCTTGTGGTCCATCACTACTAGGAAGTGATTGTGGTGTGGACGTAAGCTTGTGTTCCATCACTACTAGAAGTATTGTGTGTGTGGACTACGCTTGTGTTCCATCACTACTAGAAGTATTGTGTGTGTGGACTACGCTTGTGTTCCATCACTACTAGAAGTATTGTGTGTGTGGACTACGCTTGTGTTCCATCACTACTAGAAGTATTGTGTGTGTGGACTACGCTTGTGTTCCATCACTACTAGAAGTATTGTGTGTGTGGACTACGCTTGTGTTCCATCACTACTAGAAGTATTGTGTGTGTGGACTACGCTTGTGTTCCATCACTACTAGAAGTATTGTGTGTGTGGACTACGCTTGTGTTCCATCACTACTAGAAGTATTGTGTGTGTGGACTACGCTTGTGTTCCATCACTACTAGAAGTATTGTGTTGTTGGACTACGCTTGTGTTCCATCACTACTAGAAGTATTGTGTGTGTGGACTACGCTTGTGTTCCATCACTACTAGAAGTATTGTGTGTGTGTGGACTACGCTTGTGTTCCATCACTACTAGAAGTATTGTGTGTGTGGACTACGCTTGTGTATCCATCACTACTAGAAGTATTGTGTGTGTGGACTACGCTTGTGTCCATCACTACTAGAAGTATTGTGTGTGTGGACTACGCTTGTGTTCCATCACTACTAAGAATTATTGTGTGTGTGGACTAGCTTGTGTTCCCATCACTACTAGAAGTATGTGTCGTTGTGTGGACTACGCTTGTGTTCCATCACTACTAGAAGTATTGTGTGTGTGGACTATACGCTGGTGTTCCATCACTACTAGACAGTATTGTGTAGTGTGGACTACGCTTGTGTTCCATCACTACTAGAAGTATTGTGTGTGGACTACGCTTGTGTTCCATCACTACTAGAAGTATTGTGTGTGTGTGTGGACTACGCTTGTGTTCCATCACTACTAGAAGTATTGTGTGTGTGGACTACGCTTGTGTTCCATCACTACTAGAAGTATTGTGTGTGTGGACTACGATTGTGTTCCATCACTACTAGAAGTATTGTGTGTGTTGGACTACGCTTGTGTTCCATCACTACTAGAAGTATTGTGTGTGTGTGGACTACGCTTGTGTTCCATCACTACTAGAAGTATTGTTGTGTGTGGACTACGCTTGTGTTCCATCACTACTAGAAGTATTGTGTGTGTGGACTACGCTTGTGTTCCATCACTACTAGAAGTATTGTGTGTGTGTGGACTATCGCTTGTGTTCCATCACTACTAGAAGTATTGTGTGTGTGGACTACGCTTGTGTTCCATCACTACTAGAAGTATTTGTGTGTGTGGACTACGCTTGTGTTCCATCACTACTAGAAGTATTGTGTGTGTGGACTACGCTTGTGTTCCATCACTACTAGAAGTATTGTGTGTGTGGACTACGCTTGTGTTCCATCACTACTAGAAGTATTGTGTGTAGTGGGACTACGCTTGTGTTCCATCACTACTAGAAGTATTGTGTGTGTGGACTACGCTTGTGTTCCATCACTACTAGAAGTATTGTGTGTGTGGACTACGCTTGTGTTCCATCACTACTAGAAGTATTGTGTGTGTGGACTACGCTTGTGTTCCATCACTACTAGAAGTATTGTGTGTGTGGACTACGCTTGTGTTCCATCACTACTAGAAGTATTGTGTGTGTGGACTACGCTTGTGTTCCATCACTACTAGAAGTAATTGTGTGTGTGGACTACGCTTGTGTCCATCACTACTAGAAGTATTGTGTGTGTGGACCTACGCTTGTGTTCCATCACTACTAGAAGTATTGTGTGTGTGTGGACTACGCTTGTGTTCCATCACTACTAGAGTATTGTGTGTGTGGACTACGCTTGTGTTCCATCACTACTAGGAAGTATTTTGTGTGGTGACTAGCTTGTGTTCCATCACTACTAGAAGTATTGTGTGTGTGGACTACGCTTGTGTTCCATCACTACTAGAAGTATTGTGTGATGTGGACTATACGCTTTGTATTCCATCACTACTAGAAGTATTGTGGTGTGTGGGACTACGCTTGTGTTCCATCACTACTAGAAGTATTGTGTGTGTGGACTACGCTTGTGTTCCATCACTACTAGAAGTATTGTGTGTGTGGACTACGCTTGTGTTCCATCACTACTAGAAGTATTGTGTGTGTGGACTACGCTTGTGTTCCATCACTACTAGAAGTATTGTGTGTGTGTGGACTACGCTTGTGTTCCATCACTACTAGAAGTATTGTGTGTGTGGACTACGCTTGTAGTTCCATCACTACTAGAAGTATTTGTGTGTGTGGACTACGCTTGTGTTCCATCACTACTAGAAGTATTGTGTGTGGACTACGCTTGTGTTCCATCACTACTAGAAGTAGTGTGTGTGTGTGGACTACGCTTGTGTTCCATCACTACTAGAAGTATTGTGTGTGTGGACTACGCTTGTGTTCCATCACTACTAGAAGTATTGGTGTGTGTGGACTACGCTTGTGATTCCATCACTACTAGAAGTATTGTGTGTGTGGACTACGCTTGTGTTCCCATCACTACTAGAAGTATGTGTGTGTGTGGACTACGCTTGTTTCCATCACTACTAGAAGTATTGTGTGTGTGGACTACGCTTGTGTTCCATCACTACTAGAAGTATTGTGTGTGTGGACTACGCTTGTGTTTCCATCACTACTAGAAGTATTGTGTGTGTGGACTACGCTTGTGTTCCATCACTACTAGAAGTATTGTGTGTGTGGACTACGCTGTGTCCATCACTACTAGAAGTATTGTGTGTGTGGCCTACGCCTGTTTCCATCACTACTAGAAGTATTGTGTGGTGGACTACGCTTGTGTTCCATCACTACTAGAAGTATTGTGTGTGGTGGACTACGCTTGTGGTTCCATCACTACTAGAAGTATTGTGTGTGTGGACTACAGCTTGTGTTCCTCACTACTAGAAGTATTGTGGTGTGTGGACTACTCTTGTGTTCCATCACTACTAGAAGTATTGTGTGTGTGGACTACACTTGTGTTCCCTCACTACTAGAAGTATTGTGTGTGTGGACTACGCTTGTGTTCCATCACTACTAGAAGTATTGTGTGTGTGGACTACGCTTGTGTTCCATCACTACTAGAAGTATTGTGTGTGTGGACTACGCTTGTGTTCCATCACTACTAGAAGTATTGTGTGTGTGGACTACGCTTGTGTTCCATCACTACTAGAAGTATTGTGTGTGTGGACTACGCTTGTGTTCCATCACTACTAGAAGTATTGTGTGTGTGGACTACGCTTGTGTTCCATCACTACTAGAAGTATTGTGTGTGTGGACTACGCTTGTGTTCCATCACTACTAGAAGTATTGTGTGTGTGGACTACGCTTGTGTTCCATCACTACTAGAAGTATTGTGTGTGTGGACTACGCTTGTGTTCCATCACTACTAGAAGTATTGTGTGTGTGGACTACGCTTGTGTTCCATCACTACTAGAAGTATTGTGTGTGTGGACTACGCTTGTGTTCCATCACTACTAGAAGTATTGTGTGTGTGGACTACGCTTGTGTTCCATCACTACTAGAAGTATTGTGTGTGTGGACTACGCTTGTGTTCCATCACTACTAGAAGTATTGTGTGTGTGGACTACGCTTGTGTTCCATCACTACTAGAAGTATTGTGTGTGTGGACTACGCTTGTGTTCCATCACTACTAGAAGTATTGTGTGTGTGGACTACGCTTGTGTTCCATCACTACTAGAAGTATTGTGTGTGTGGACTACGCTTGTGTTCCATCACTACTAGAAGTATTGTGTGTGTGGACTACGCTTGTGTTCCATCACTACTAGAAGTATTGTGTGTGTGGACTACGCTTGTGTTCCATCACTACTAGAAGTATTGTGTGTGTGGACTACGCTTGTGTTCCATCACTACTAGAAGTATTGTGTGTGTGGACTACGCTTGTGTTCCATCACTACTAGAAGTATTGTGTGTGTGGACTACGCTTGTGTTCCATCACTACTAGAAGTATTGTGTGTGTGGACTACGCTTGTGTTCCATCACTACTAGAAGTATTGTGTGTGTGGACTACGCTTGTGTTCCATCACTACTAGAAGTATTGTGTGTGTGGACTACGCTTGTGTTCCATCACTACTAGAAGTATTGTGTGTGTGGGACTACGCTTGTGTTCCATCACTACTAGAAGTATTGTGTGTGTGGACTACGCTTGTGTTCCATCACTACTAGAAGTATTGTGTGTGTGGACTACGCTTGTGTTCCATCACTACTAGAAGTATTGTGTGTGTGGACTACGCTTGTGTTCCATCACTACTAGAAGTATTGTGTGTGTGGACTACGCTTGTGTTCCATCACTACTAGAAGTATTGTGTGTGTGGACTACGCTTGTGTTCCATCACTACTAGAAGTATTGTGTGTGTGGACTACGCTTGTGTTCCATCACTACTAGAAGTATTGTGTGTGTGGACTACGCTTGTGTTCCATCACTACTAGAAGTATTGTGTGTGTGGACTACGCTTGTGTTCCATCACTACTAGAAGTATTGTGTGTGTGGACTACGCTTGTGTTCCATCACTACTAGAAGTATTGTGTGTGTGGACTACGCTTGTGTTCCATCACTACTAGAAGTATTGTGTGTGTGGACTACGCTTGTGTTCCATCACTACTAGAAGTATTGTGTGTGTGGACTACGCTTGTGTTCCATCACTACTAGAAGTATTGTGTGTGTGGACTACGCTTGTGTTCCATCACTACTAGAAGTATTGTGTGTGTGGACTACGCTTGTGTGCCATCACTACTAGAAGTATTGTGTGGTGGACTACGCTTGTGTTCCATCACGACTAGAAGTATTGTGTGTGTGGACTACGCTTGTGTTCCATCACTACTAGAAGATTGTGTGTGTGGACTACGCTTGTGTTCCATCACTCTAGAATATTGTGTGTGGCACTACGCTGGTGTTCCACACTACTAGAAGTATTGTGTGTGTGGACTACGCTTGGTTCCATCACTACTAGAAAGTATTGTGTGTGGTGGACTACGCTTGTGTTCCATCACTACTAGAAGTATTGTGTGTGTGGACTACGCTTGTGTTCCATCACTACTAGAAGTATTGTGTGTGTGGACTACGCTTGTGTTCCATCACTACTAGAAGTATTGTGTGTGTGGACTACGCTTGTGTTCCATCACTACTAGAAGTATTGTGTGTGTGGGACTACGCTTGTGTTCCATCACTACTAGAAGTATTGTGTGTGGACTACGCTTGTGTTCACATCACTACTAGAAGTATTGTGTGTGGCTACGCTTGTGTTCCATCACTACTAGAAGTATTGTGTGTGTGGACTACGCTTGTGTTCCATCACTACTAGAAGTATTGTGTGTGTGGACTACGCTTGTGTTCCATCACTACTAGAAGTATTGTGTGTGTGGACTACGCTTGTGTTCCATCACTACTAGAAGTATTGTTGTGTGTGGACTACGCTTGTGTTCCATCACTACTAGAAGTATTGTGTGTGGGACTACGCTTGTGTTCCATCACTACTAGAAGTATTGTGTGTGTGGACTACGCTTGTGTTCCATCACTACTAGAAGTATTGTGTGTGTGGACTACGCTTGTGTTCCATCACTACTAGAAGTATTGTGTGTGTGGACTACGCTTGTGTTCCATCACTACTAGAAGTATGTGTGTGTGGACTACGCTTGTGTTCCATCACTACTAGAAGTATTGTGTGTGTGGACTACGCTTGTGTTCCATCACTACTAGAAGTATTGTGTGTGTGGACTACGCTTGTGTTCCATCACTACTAGAAGTATTGTGTGTGTGGACTACGCTTGTATTCCATCACTACTAGAAGTATTGTGTGTGTGGACTACGCTTGTGTTCCATCACTACTAGAAGTATTGTGTGTGTGGACTACGCTTGTGTTCCATCACTACTAGAAGTATTGTGTGTGGACTACGCTTGTGTTCCATCACTACTAGAAGTATTGTGTGTGTGGACTACGCTTGTGTTCCATCACTACTAGAAGTATTGTGTGTGTGGACTACGCTTGTGTTCCATCACTACTAGAAGTATTGTGTGTGGACTACGCTTGTGTTCCATCACTACTAGAAGTATTGTGTGTGTGGACTACGCTTGTGTTCCATCACTACTAGAAGTATTGTGTGTGTGGACTACGCTTGTGTTTCCATCACTACTAGAAGTATTGTGTGTGTGGACTACGCTTGTGTTCCATCACTACTAGAAGTATTGTGTGTGTGGACTACGCTTGTGTTCCATCACTACTAGAAGTATTGTGTGTGTGTGGACTACGCTTGTGTTCCATCACTACTAGAAGTATTGTGTGTGTGGACTACGCTTGTGTTCCATCACTACTAGAAGTATTGTGTGTGTGGACTACGCTTGTGTTCCATCACTACTAGAAGTATTGTGTGTGTGTGGACTACGCTTGTGTTCCATCACTACTAGAAGTATTGTATGTGTGTGGACTACGCTTGTGTTCCATCACTACTAGAAGTATTGTGTGTGGACTACGCTTGTGTTCCATCACTACTAGAAGTATTGTGTGTGGACTACGCTTGTGTTCCATCACTACTAGAAGTATTGTGTGTGTGGACTACGCTTGTGTTCCATCACTACTAGAAGTATTGTGTGTGTGGACTACGCTTGTGTTCCATCACTACTAGAAGTATTATGTGTGGGACTACGCTTGTGTTCCATCACTACTAGAAGTATTGTGTGTTGGACTACGCTTGTGTTCCATCACTACTAGAAGTATTGTGTGTGTGGACTACGCCTTGTGTTCCATCACTACTAGAAGTATTGTGTGTGTGGACTACGCTTGTGTTCCATCACTACTAGAAGTATTGTGTGTGTGGACTACGCTTGTGTTCCATCACTACTAGAAGTATTGTGTTGTGGACTACGCTTGTGTTCCATCACTACTAGAAGTATTGTGTGTGTGGACTACGCTTGTGTTCCATCACTACTAGAAGTATTGTGTGTGTGGACTACGCTTGTGTTCCATCACTACTAGAAGTATTGTGTTGTGTGGACTACACTTGTGTTCCATCACTACTAGAAGTATTGTGTGTGTGACTACGCTTGTGTTCCATCACTACTAGAAGTATCTTGTGTGTGTGGACTACGCTTGTGTTCCATCACTACTAGAAAGTATTGTGTTGTGTGGACTACGCTTGTGTTCCATCACTACTAAAGTATTGTGTGTGTGGACTACGCTTGTGTTTCCATCACTACTAGAAGTATTGTGTGTGTGGACTACGCTTGTGTTCCATCACTACTAGAAGTATTGTGTGTGTGGACTACGCTGTGTTCCATCACTACTAGAAGTATTGTGTGTGTGGACTACGCTTGTGTTCCATCACTACTAGAAGTATTGTGTGTGTGGACTACGCTTGTGTTCCATCACTACTAGAAGTATTGTGTGTGTGGACTTACGCTTGTGTTCCATTCACTACTAGAAGTATTGTGTGTGTGGACTACGCTTGTGTTCCATCACTACTAGAAGTATTGTGTGTGTGGACTACACTTGTGTTCCATCACTACTAGAAGTATTGTGTGTGGACTACGCTTGTGTTCCATCACTACTAGAAGTATTGTGTGTGTGGACTACGCTTGTGTTCCATCACTACTAGAAGTATTGTGTGTGGACTACGCTTGTGTTCCATCACTACTAGAAGTATTGTGTGTGTGGACTACGCTTGTGTTCCATCACTACTAGAAGTATTGTGTGTGTGGACTACGCTTGTGTTCCATCACTACTAGAAGTATTGTGTGTGTGGACTACGCTTGTGTTCCATCACTACTAGAAGTATTGTGTGTGTGGACTACGCTTGTGTTCCATCACTACTAGAAGTATTGTGTGTGTGGACTACGCTTGTGTTCCATCACTACTAGAAGTATTGTGTGTGTGGACTACGCTTGTGTTCCATCACTACTAGAAGTATTGTGTGTGTGGACTACGCTTGTGTTCCATCACTACTAGAAGTATTGTGTGTGTGGACTACGCTTGTGTTCCATCACTACTAGAAGTATTGTGTGTGTGGACTACGCTTGTGTTCCATCACTACTTAGAAAGTATTGTGTGTTGGACTACGCTTGTGTCCATCACTACTAGAAGTATTGTGTGTGTGGACTACGCTTGTGTTCCATCACTACTAGAAGTATTGTGTGTGTGGACTACGCTTGTGTTCCATCACTACTAGAAGTATTGTGTGTGTGGACTAACGCTTGTGTTCCATCACTACTAGAAGTATTGTGTGTGGATTACGCTTGTGTTCCATCACTACTAGAAGTATTGTGTGTGGACTACGCTTGTGTTCAATCACTACTAGAAGTATTGTGTGTGTGGACTACGCTGTTTTCCATCACTACTAGAAGTATTGTGTGTGTGGACTACGCTTGTGTTCCAGTCTACTACTAGAAGTATTGTGGTGTGGACTACGCTTGTGTTCCATCACTACTAGAAGTATTGGTGTGTGGGACTACGCTTGTGTTCCATCACTACTAGAAGTATTGTGTGTGGACCTACGCGTTGTGTGCTCACGATCCCTACTGAGAAGTAATTGTTGTGTGTGTGGCACTATACGCTTACCGTGTTCCATCGACATACGTAGAAGTATTGGGTGTGTGGACTAGACGCTTGTGTGTCGCATCAACTAGCGGTAGAACTAGAATGAGGGGGAGGTGGGAGAAGGAAGAAAGGGATTGTGTGTGTGGCACTACGCTTGTGTTCCATCACTACTAGAAAGTAATGTTGTGTGTGGACTACGCTTGTGTTCCATCACTACTAAGACATATTGTGTGTGTGTGTGGAGCTAGCTTGTGTTCCATCACTACTAGAAGTATTGTGTGTGTGGACTATGCTTGTGTTCCATCACTACTAGAAGTATTGTGTGTGTGGACTACGCTTGTGTTTCCATCACTACTAGAAGTATTGTGGTGTGGACTACGCTTGTGTTCCATCACTACTAGAAGTATTGTGTGTGTGGACTACGCTTGGTTCCATCACTACTAGAAGTATTGTGTGTGTGGACTACGCTTGTGTTCCATCACTACTAGAAGTATTGTGTGTGTGGACTACGCTTGTGTTCCATCACTACTAGAAGTATTGTGTGTGTGAACTACGCTTGTGTTCCATCACTACTAGAAGTATTGTGTGTGTGGACTACGCTTGTGTTCCATCACTACTAGAAATATTGTGCATGACGGCATGCAGGCAAGAGTACAGAAAAATGGTGAGCTGTCTGAACCCTTTCCTGTCACCAATGGTCCTGGCACCAACACTGTTCAGCCTCATGTTTTCAGCCATGTTGATGAATGCCTTCGAGAACGACGACATGTGAATAGACATCAACTACCGTATGGATGGAAAGTTATTCAATCTCAGAAGGCTGAAAGCTAAACCATTAACAGTGGCACAGTCAGAGAGCTCCTGTTTGCTGATGATTGCGCTCTATACGCCAACTCAGAGGCGACATGCCAACATACGTTACAGCTTTCTCACATGCCTGTGCAAACTTTGGCTCATATCACTTGGAGAGACTGTAGTTATGTACAGCCAGCTCCAGGCGAATAATCACACTGTGCCGATATATCAAAGTGCAATGATCCTAGACTAAGTGTTGTGGACAAAGTAATACCTATCTGGCAGCCCGTGTCACAATGCTGCCACACGATGACGAAGGCGTATCGGCGAGTGGATATGCAAGAATCTCCAAGGCCAGTGCAGCTTTGGCAGACTGTACAAGAATGTATGGACAGAACTGAATAAGCCTGCAAACAAAGCTAAAAGTATACAAAGCAGTTCGTATATACCCACACGGCTATATGCTGTGAAACCTGGACTGCTGTATCAGCGACACGCTAGGAAATTAAACACATCCACACAGTCTGCCTTAGGAAACGCTACTGAGATTAATGGCATGACCGCAAGACAAGATTCCAGATACTAGAGGCCAGTAGAGAAAGAGCGCATCCATGCCCAGTATCCGACACGACTACTGTATGAGAATCAGATTCGCTGGGCTGGTCACTATGACATCGCAGGCCGAGATCACAGGCTCCTAAACACGACTTTTTTACAGCGAACTGCGTTGTGGTAAACGCTCCAAGGATGGCCAGAGAAACGTTCTTAAAGACACTCTGACAATTTCACTGAGCTATTGGAATCATCATGACACTGGGTAGGCTGCAGCCAGGACCGAATGGACGTGCGTGCATCATTGCGCAAAGGTGACGAGTCATAGGTGAGGCAACCAGCGATCTGCAAGAGCTGTGAGAAAAGGCAGGACAGAAAAACCACTGCAGAAATCCTCCTCCCAGAGACGTCAAGCATTCTTTGTCACACACATTGTCAAGAACATTTCGAGTCCAAATAGGCCGTATCAGCCATCGTAGAAGCCACGGCTCCACACTTGCAACACCCCACTGGATGAAATGATGAGTCATCATCATCCTGGATGGACAAACAGACAATCTAGAAGATATTGTGGGTGTGACTACGCTTGTGTTCCATCACTACTAGAATATTGTGTGTGTGGAACTACGCTTGTGTTCCATCACTACTAAGAAGTATTGTGTGTGTGAACTACGCTTGTGTTCCATCACTACTAGAAGTATTGTGTGTGTGAACTACGCTTGTTTTCCATCACTACTAGAAGTATTGTGTGGACTACGCTTGTGTTCCATCACTACTAGAAGTATTGTGTCTGGACTTTACGCTTGTGTTCAAAAGAAAGCGAGAGGAAAAAAATATTTTCAAGAGACATTACTTTGAGTAAGATAAATGTACTATTTGATTCAAATAAGTGTAGTTTTGTCTTTAATTTGTGTAAAGTTTTCTATAGAAATTAACAACGGTAAAATGCAGCATAAATCATTCGATAATAATTTAATTATCTTTAAGATTATGTAAAAAGTAATGGCTTTATGTTACATGTGGGGAAATGTTAAAAGACATCTTTCTAATTCTCCTTGATATTACATTAAATATCCTTTTAATGGCATCGCTAAAGCTATTAATCTTTAACGTCTCATTATTTTTTGACTGGCATATGAACTATGCCATAAATGTCATATTATCATAAATGTATATGTATGTATTTGTTTCATGTGGTATAACACTTAACGCTAACAAACGGCAACGCTCTGTGATATACACAAACAAGAAACACGCGTCACTTAGGAAAATACGTACATTGCTTTGTATAAATTAAGGTTTGAAAATAAAACAATTCACGGTCTTTTGGCTAAGATTACCGTCCTTTGCCCCATTAGACAAGTGTACTTTCCGATTAAATTTTCCCACTGTGGTCACGAGTGCTCACTACAACTGATTAAAGATTTCTCGGTTTACAGATTATTCAAACACATCAGTGATATTATTTTGTGGCGGTAATTTTGATTGTTTTCACCATGTGTAGATCTGGATTACAGATTTTCTCTGTCAAGAACAAACAAAACAAAATGTAAAAGGTCACAACCACCCTCAAATTAATACCCTGTGTGAGTACAGGCTTCTCCTGATAGTTAGTTAGTTAGTTAGTTAGTTAGTTAGTCGACAGATCATCCTCGTTGCACATCGAACCATTCAGTCCAAAGTTAACACAGAATGATACCTCAACATCAAAGTTTGTGAACTAGAAAGTAGATAGCGCCAGCAGAACGAAGATTTAACAATGAAAAGAGGTGTTTCATGAAGTCAGAGAGAAGGACATTGACAAGGTCAACAGATAAACATGGCTACCATCGACAACAACAAATAAGCTCACGTCTCAGCCAAGCATCACGTTAGAGGAACTGTGTATCGTATTACGTAGGTGTGCAGTGGCAAAGTACATAACAGAACTTTAATTCCATATTTCAACTATTGAGTCAAGGAAACAGATGATGGCCACTCAGCCACTTAAATCATCACGCTAGAGCCGTGTTCATGTGCTTCACGCACTATAGTGCTCTATTGAACTAATCTCAGTGTTAGATTAAAGGATATTTTTCAGATCCAAGTTTCCAGTGGCATCAGAAGTATAATAGGCACCTTTGACGCCACATTTTTGAAGGATCACCATTTTTAAGACCAAACTTCTATTGATTCCTGTCAGCCCGAAATGCAGTGAAGCTGATCCATACCATCTTGTGAAGACTCCTGAAGTGGAGCCAAGCATCTGGACCAAGCCACCAAGAACACCGAAGCGGAATTTATACAGGTTAAGCTGTTTCACTTGATTTGTATATGTGTCCTGCTTAGTATTCCAGAGTCAACAGGCATCCTTCCATCAATATGTTTGCTCACTCTCATCATTAGTGGGAGGTTGGTGGGCTACTTTTGTGGTTTTTTCATCATCACCCAAAAGTACGTTCCGTTCGGTTAGCATTCGAAATTGACTTAGAATTCAAGTAAATTGTCGACTGCTAGCGAGACAAAACATGGCAAAACATATAACAAAGTTAGTGAAGGACGTTAATGGCTGTCTTAGGGCATCCTCGTCCGGTAGGGACAGTCATGAGCCACAGGTGACACCAGACCGTCATCCAGCTACTGATGGCAAAATCATAACTAAAATAATAAATTTAGAGTAGGAACATGGAATGTTAGGACATTAAATGAGCTAGGAAAGTTGATCAATGTTCTAAGAGAGATGGATAGCATGAAAATGAATATACTAGGCGTTAGTGAGATGAGATGGAAGGGATCGGGCAAAATTATAGCTGACAATCACACAATAATTTATTCTGGAGGGGATACACATGAAAAAGGTGTAGGAATAATATTAGACGAAAAAACAGCCAAGTCACTTAATGGATACTGGTGTATTTCAGATAGAGTTATTATGGTAAAAATCAAAGGCAAACCAATAGACATAAATATTATACAAGTATATGCACCAACAGCAAGCAGTAGTGATGAAGAAATACAACACTTTTACGACGAATAGAAATGGCGATGGCTCAAATTGGATCACAAGAAATAAAAATAATACTTGGTGATTTTAATGCAAAAGTAGGAAGGGAAAAATGGAGGATGTAGTGGGGAATTATGGTTTAGGTACAAGAAATGAAAGAGGGGAAAAGCTAATGGAATGGGCAAATATCAATGAGATGATAATTGGAAACACATGGTTTAAACACCATAAAAGACAACTGTACACATGGATAAGCCCTGATAAGAAAATACGCAACCAAATTGACTACATACTAATTAATAAAAGATTTAGAAATGCTTTAATTAATGTAAAGACAATGCCTGGTGCTGACTGTAATAGTGATCATGTACCAATATGTGGACAAATAAAAGTAAGATTAAAGAGAGGGGAAAAAATGGTTAAGAACATGAGACTTAATAAAGAGGTTCTAAAAATAGATAAAGAAATGCAAAAACAATACAGAGTGACTGTGAAAAATAGGTATAATGCAATAACTAAAATACAGAGTATAGATGAACAATGGGAAATGTTAAGGGACTCCATTCATCAAACTAGCAAAGAAGTATTACCGGAGAGAGGCAAAATAGCTAAGAAAAAATGGATGAATGAAGATATCTTAAAACTGATGGACAAAAGAAAACAGAGTAAAAATGACAAACAAGAATACGCTAAGATAAATAAAGAAATAAAAGATAAATGTGGGAAGGCTAAAGAAAGTTGGTTAAACGAGCAATGCAAAAAAAAAATTGAATTAAATTCCATTAAAGATACAAAAAATATGCACAGACAAATCAGTGAGCTTACAGGAAGAAAAATAAGAATAAATACAGGGTGTTTGAAATCAAAAACAGGAAAGATAATATTAGAGGAAGATGCTATAATGAAGAGGTGGAATGAGTATATAAGAGAATTATATGAAGGAGAAAGGGGAGAATTAACAGAAGATAGTAACTTAGAAGGTCCACCTATTCTGAAAGAAGAAGTCGCTGACGCTATGAAACGTATGAAGAAAGGAAAAACAGCTGGGCCAGATGAAATCACAATAGAAGAATTAGAAGTATTGGGAGAATTTGGAGTAGATATATTAACCAAAATGTTGAATGATATTTACAGCAGTGGATATTTACCCAGTGATATGCTGAAATCTTTATTATAGCTATACCAAAAAGACCAGGAGCAATTGATTGTGAAGATTTTCGTACAATTAACCTTATAAACCATATCACTAAGCTTCTACTCAGAATCATAATGAGAAGAATCAAAAAGAAAATAAAAATGGAAATTAGTGAAGAACAGTATGGATTTGTGGAAGGAAAGGGCACAAACAATGCAATTTATACATTACGGACACTAATAGAAAGGTCAATAGAGAAACAGAGAGACATATATTTGTGCTTCATAGATTATACTAAGGCATTTGATAAAGTAAAACATGATGAACTGATTAAAATGTTGGAAGATATCAACATTGATGGAAAAGATTTAAGAATAATAAAGAATGTTTACTGGAACCAAGTAGCAGCAATTAAAATGGGAAATAAAGAGGGTAGTTACGAACAGATAAAGCTAGGAGTACGACAAGGGTGTGTCTTGTCACCAGATCTTTTCTCCCTGTATAGCGAAGTAATAATGAGAGAGATCAAAGAGATGCCAGGAATACTAGTTGGAGGTTATAATATAAATAATATACGCTATGCAGATGACACAGTATTGGTGGCGGATAATTCAACAGACCTACAACAATTATTAGACGTTGTAGTAACAGAGAGTGCAAGGAAAGGACTCTCCTTGAATATCAAGAAAACAGTAACAATGGTAATATCAAAGAAAATGGTGACACCAAAATGTGACATAGAAATAGAAGGGAAAATCCTTAACCAAGTTGATAATTTTAGATACCTAGGGGCATTTATAACATCAGATGGAAGATGTACAACAGAGATTAGGAGTAGAATAGGGCAGGCAAAAGCCGCTTTTTCAGAAAATGAAGAGTATCTTATGCAATAAGTCACTATCACTGAATGTAAGAAAGAGAGTGCTGAAATGCTATGTAGAACCAGTTTTGCTGTATGGCAGTGAATCTTGGAACGTAAATGAACAAATTAAGAAGAAATTAGAAGCAACAGAGATGTGGTTCCTGAGACGAATGTTGCGAATTCCTTGGACTGCCAGAGTAACTAACGACGACTGCCTGAAACAGGCTAATGAAACTAGAACATTATATACAACAATAAGACAGAGACAAACATCTTTCTTCGGTCACGTGATGAGAAGAGAGGCATTGGAGAACATCGTAACAACTGGAAAGATTGAGGGGAAGAGAGGCAGAGGTAGACCAAGAGAAGTGATGCTGGATGGATTGAGACGGTGGCATGGAGGAATATCAGTACCAGAGTTGATCCAGAAAACCAAAGACCGAGATCTATGGAGAGCCATGAACGCCTACGCCAGCCGGCACGGCACTTGATGATGATGCTAGCGAGAACTTTGTCTTGTTTTGTAACCTAGTCCATTATGTGTTGTTCTTTAACGTCATTAATGTATCTATTATTTGTGATTATTGTGTCCACAGGTGTTATGTCATTTAGCTAAAACTTCTGACAGGTGTTATTGTTATCATCATTGTAGTACAGCATTGTTACACCAAGTTCATCACAGTCAGCTACGCCAGAGCGTGATCAACAGCGACACTGACTGAAAGAGATTCTTGCTATTGAGACTCTTCACCATTGCCCACACACATACTATTGTCTGAAGACACTGATACTGATAGTGTCTGCAATTATTGTGCACTATTACCAGCTACAGGTTGTTGACACATATATAGTAGACAGGTACACATCCACAACATGTCTACATTAATAGATTTTGTAATACTTGGTGAGAAATTCTGTTTCACAGGCCTAGAACTTTTGACATGGGCAGAAAACAAACACTCAGAATTTCGGAGTCAGATAACAGAAGACAGGGCAGCAGCTAAAGAACTTAGAGAATCACAGGAAAAACAAAGAGATAAACAATTAGCTTTAGAAAGACAAATGCTAGATCTTGAAGAAGAAAGACTACTGTTTGAAATAGACAAGTTGAATGTAGAGAAAGAGAAAAAGAGGTTACCACTAGCACAAACAAACTACAACGCACATAAAGAAAGGTGTGCAGAAGGGACCCAACCTGAAATAATAATAGGAGCTTCAGCAATATTGTCAAATCAAAAAAGCAACAATTCATCAAAGAGATACCACCAGTACAAGGACCATAATAGAGTTAAGCGACCATACCAACATAAACCAAACCAGCAAAGACCATACAACACATCAAAGAGAGGGATAATGATAGATTGCAACTACTGCAAACACCAACACAGAGTACTTGAGATGTGTGACAGTAATCCAAACTATGCATCATACATAAATAACCTATCTTTAAAAATAATAGACAAACTATTAGACTACAAAGCCAACATAAAATGTTATCTTTGCCATAGTTTTGGACATGAAGTCAAAAGTTGTAGACTGAAACAAATGATGAAAGAGGCTAAAAGAACAGATGTCAAACCTAGTAAAAAGGAAGAACATGACCCAACCACAAGTAAATTTTCTTTAGCTGCAAACAAGAATAATAGACAACAGATTGATAAACCTGTAAATAGTCATACAGTACCTACACAACAGACAAATACGAACAACATGTGCAGTGCAACTCTGAAAGTCAAAAAGCATTTGTCAACGGCATACCAACCACATGCATAAGAAACACTGGAGCATCGTTAGTGGGAGTAAACCAAAGGTTGATTAGAAGGGAAGATTACACAGGTAATACGGTAAATTGTCGATCATTCGGTGGAACACTCGAAAAGTATGACACAGCATGGATCGAAATCGACAGCCCATACTATACTGGCAGAAAACAAGCAGCAATCCTAACAAACCCGTACGCTGGACTAATGCTAGGTAACATACCTGGAATAAAAGATTGTACACAGGAAGAGATTCAAGCATGGGAAATAAAAACCACTACAACTGCTACAACAATAGTTCAGCAAGAAAAAGATAAAGAACAAGATAAAGTAGTCATAGTGCAGAATAACCAAATAGACAATGATAATTCAGACATACTACCAGACATAGAGTAAACAGACGAAGGAAACATAAATAACGTTGTTTATATAAAACCAACCTGGGAAAACAGAAATCCCCCAAAGATACCAAACGTACGATATACTGAGACAGACTCACTAATAAAACAATGGCACCATCAAAAAGTTCCTCAAGATCAAATTGATAAACGGGTAAGAGATATTAAAATAAGAAACTGGAATAGATATTGGAAATGTGTAGGATTGACAGAAGAAAAAAGAAAAGAAAAGACACAAAAGATTATTAAACTTACAGACGATAGTCTCAGTCAACCCACATGTGATGCTAGAAATCAACCTGGAAAATCTGCTGATACATCTTCTGACGAAGATTTCGATCACAATAAGTATAGATAACATCTCATATTTCAAAATGAAACACTGTTGCTTGTGATATGTAGATAGATGTATATATTTTATAGTTAGAGATAGTTTAGTGTAGATATAATTTTTTTTAACAGAATGAATGCTTGGTTATGATAGTATTGGTTGAATGAACATACTGTGATAAAACCACCAGATGTCAGAATAATAACATTAACTACAGCTCTCATATAGAGGAGCTAAAGTGGTATGACATGCTGTCCAAATGAGGCCATCATGATAGTATATTATAATCAGATGTCAAATGCAGTGAAGGTGATAAATCTACTTCATGCTGATGTTGATATCTATAAAATTTCATGCAAACATGTAATCCATTGATGTAAATACCAAAAGAAAACATTGCAAATGTACATCACATCACCTGCAAATCACCTCATAGCCAGGGTGCTTGCTGAATCAACTGAATTGCACTCTGAGTTGCTAATCGGGACACTGGCATGTCAATGGAAGCAGCTTAAAATTAGTTACTACTATCGCTTGTGTTAATGCTTGTTGTATATACATATGTACATAGATACGTACATCCCACTATGTTATTATTCTCAGACAGTATTAGAGTATCTGAAGCTGAATGGAGAGGAAGAATGCAGCTGCAGATAGAAGTTCTACACCAATTGAGCATACGATGAGCATCATGCAAGTCCATAGACCACCAGACTAGTTACAAGCCACGGTTGAAGGGATAAAAGGTTGATCTACACCTCACGAGTGGGCATCAAAGAGTCTACGTGTAACACAGGAATTTAGAACTATAATTCGTATCAGTTCATCATCATCAACATTTTTGGGAAACTATTATTTCCTTTGATGGTTGTCATATATTTTTGAAGGGAGTGGGAGATCACTGTAGTGCATGCCCCAGTTCTAAACAAAAAAGTTGGGCCCCATCCTCTTCTATCTTCAATAACCCCAGAATATGACCCTCGAGTTATCTGCAGGCCTCGTCTTATTTAATTTAGTCTAGGAGATATAGATTATGGCCCTGGTTAGAATAATAAATACCAACTGGGATTCTGCCCCTTCTCCAAGGATTCTTATAGCTCTTGAGCCCCCCTTTTTGTTTATCAAATCTGAGGAAAGTCTGGAGAATTTTCTCAGCCTGATTTATGTTAAGAAAGCATGGATATTGAGCAGTTGATAGACCTAGTCTTTCCTCCTCATTTTTAGTATTTCATCCTGATTGAATTTGTTTTTAAACAATTAAACACATAACCAATCACAATAGATCCTGACCACATGATGTACACATTAAATGGTGAATCACAGATAGGTTGAACTAATAAATCAACATAAGATCAGTGACAGTTAATTATTTATTGAATGGGCCTGTGTCTTCTGGCCTGGTAAATACACTTTCTCTTGTGGTTTGCACAAGATAAATTAGAAAAAATGCATATAAGGCCAATGTCACAGACCATCAACAAACCAAGCATCAATACATGAGATGTCAATAAGAGTGGAAACATGGTATACATTTGAATGTTGTACATGCTAAGTGTGAAGATGATGAATCTACATTTAGGTATCAGTTCTTGAAAACTGAGTGTTGTGTGTTTTCTTTCTAAGAGAGAGATAACCTTATGATTTGGAGGATTAGGATAGGCCTGGGTCCATTGACTGATAGATCCTCTTCAGGTCTGCCCGTGTAGCTCCTCTGAAGGCCTCCCCATACTCTGCTCATGGCCAAGTCATCCTCCATCTCAAGTGCGGTTCATCTCTTTCTCTCTGTGGTCTGGTTTGGTTGTTGGCCAGTTGGTTGCCAGTTGGATGCCCATTGGTTGCCCATGGGTTGCCACCAAGAATTCACTGTTGTAAAGTTCACATAAACATATACAATCCTACCAATACAATATTCTAGAAGTAGGTCGGAAGAAACCTAAATTCCTGAAGTAGGAACTAGTTCCCCCCCCCCCCCCCCCTCTCTTCTTTTCTCTAATCTAGTGTTGGGTTAATATGGGGTGGTCAGAGTTTATCACACTGTGTACGCCTTGTCTCAGTTGGTTCCTGCTGTATGTAAGTTCTCATTGGACCTGGGGTCAGTGAGACGTGTACAGTAGGACAGTGACAAGAGTGAGGAGGTGTCAAGATGCATGTAAATAAATGACATACATTTATAACATTTCTATCACTCAATTGTGTTTATAGTGTGTATAAATGATTCTCTGTGTTTTCCCAATTAACCAACTTCTCCTTCTTCTTTGTATAATAACTCCTTTCCCATTATCTGTTGTTGGGGTGTTGAGTGTTGGGTGGTGTGGTGTTGAGTGTTGGGTGGTGTGGGGTTGTGTTTTTAAGTTGTGTTGAGTAATGAGTTAATTTCACTTCTGGTGGTGGAGTTCCGCGAAGCACAACTTTTCTGATGTAATGCAGTTCATATGTGCCCTTATCTAATTAAAATCTGACACAAATATAAATATTTATTCCATCAAACCCTATTTATTCAATAGATGAAGGAGAAAGGGAAGATTTGATTTCTACCCCAGCCTTCTAAATTGAAAATAGACATAGATAAGTCTGTTTTAGAACAAGGCACTCATTCTAGTACACGAACTGTCATTTTAGCTGTAGATAGTGATAGCATTTTTAGCAGTGTTTCTGATGAAAGGCACAAGATTGCTTTAGAATCATCACTTCGTACAGTTGTCCAGAATAGAATGTAGTAGTATTATGCACTTCTTAAAGTTAATAATTATCTTTAAGAATATCGGAGATTGCAGTATTCGAAGAGAGTAGTAGATTGTCAGTTCGCCCGGGAATCGGCTCTGTGTCGTCAGAATCTACAGTCGATCATTTTACATTTCAGAGGTTTTAATTAATAATAATACATTTCAATTGACATTACGAACACTGGATACCCTTTCTGGATACTTGATAAAACTGGTCATCAGTTTAATCTAACGAATTACAAGCTCACCTCGGATTCAGACATCCTGCTTCCCTATTTGAAAATCGGTCACACTAGCTTTCACGTCTCTTCATCAGGCAGTTTACAGAAAGAGTGCGCGATTAACATAATTCCACGCTGGTTTTCAAATGGAGGCGTTGTCACGTGTCTCTTGTTATCCAATGATCTCTTGTGCCTTGGCTGATGAAATCTTTCCCAGAATTGACGTCATCTGTCACTTGTTCCAGTTTCAGTTTTGCTGTTGTGTTAATTTTCAAGGTTTGGTTTCAGTTTGCGTTGGTGTAGTCAATTGTTATATATTTTTCCCTCTCTTTGGCGTGCATTCTTGGTAACTGAATAATGGTGGTTATTGGTTATGCCACAATGGTGTTATTATCATTTTATCATTTCATCCGTCATCATTATGATAATTGATGAATAGTTACATACACTGTTACAGACGTCCACAGATTTGAAGTTGTGTAGTCCTACTTGAAGTTATGATCTGATGAGAAGATCCACTACATAGGGTACGAGAGACATATATGAATCTGCTACTTGTCTCTACAGCACAATGACTACAGGTTGCAAACAGAGTCCAAGAGTAGGACACATGTGGTTACATTTGAAACATAATGTGCAAACTTAGGCAAATGGTAAAGCACAGAATGATCATAAGGCCACATAACTTATGAAAAAACAAGTGGAAATGTAAATTTGAGAGAAACCAAATAAGGTCAATGTAAAGTTGAGAGAAACCAAACAGGTACAAATTTGCACAAAGGGCCTTATAAACCAGAATATTGCAAATGAAAACAAATACTTTGTATATAGATGTTGTATTACTTTATTACTTCAATGTACAGGGACGATAAATTGTAGAATATGTATGCATAGGATGGAATATAATTTTCAGTCATTTACTATGAGACAATGTGTATACATGACATGGATATAGTATTAGTATGTATGGGTTTTACAGAACACGTACGCACTGTAGGGATCTGATGATTCAGTGAGGTAAATAAGTCTCATTGCCAAATGCTCAGTTGAAACTCTCAAAGGTATAAGTTGCCTACAGAAGTGGTATAGAACAAATAGAAAACCAACATTCTCTTAACATCCATGGACAATGACAGCTGCCAGACAAAGAGAGATCAGGTAAACATACCCAGAAAATTGAAATACCTATTAAAAGTACTGAAGAGACACTACAAGCATCAAAGCAGCACCAAAGTCAAACATAACTCATAAACGTCAAAGTCAAAGCAAGAGCAATCCATTGATACAAGAAGGGACAGTGAAGGCCATAGTCCATAATCACACACACATACCTTGCTCAGAGCCTGGGACTTGGATTGAGTAGGATGCTCATGTATAGTACATGATTGAGGAGCTGCTAGGGATGTTTGATGAAACATTGGATCCTACGTCAGACTAGATCACATAACCTCTAAACTTGAAAAGGAGGCTGTGACTACACGGAAGTCTAGATGTCGACGGGTTGCCGTGTCCGCATAATATATTTTTTTCGTTTCTGTGATGTTATTTATTGATGAAAACTTGTCACGAGTCTAAATGTATCATAGAATAGATAAGCTCATGTGTAATGACAACAGACATACAGATATGTGTGAATACTGAGAGAGACCAAAGCGTACAACCATGAGTCCACTAAAACAAACAGTAGTGTGTACTTATCCAACTCATGCCAAGAAGTATAAGACTGAGTAAAGGTAGTAAAAATGTTTACAACATTTTTTTTAAAAAGGTGGGGGCATATTGCCATGAATTGAATTACGCGACACACAGCAAGCGTAGACACTATTCTCATAGTTGAGAAACACAAGCGAGCAATGTAAACATTAGTGGGCGGAGCTAATGTGGTCAGGTGACACGGCTAGGCAAGAGGCCGGAAGAGGTTACGCTGAAGTCAGTCTGAGCTGAGGCGTGAGTCGAAGATGGTCAAGTTGAGAAAGTGCTGTGTTTGAAAAACGTTTACGCTGGTCGCAGTTGTCGAAGTCACAGACAACCATGAAGATGTGTTTTGATTGAGACAACTAGGAGAGAAGAAGCAGTACAATGAAGTAACCGACTGCCTATGGCCCAGTACATGTTGATCGGCTGTGGCGAGGGAGCTGACCTCGTTTTCTGAACACTGTGTGAATGGCGCCGAGGAAAACACTCCGTGACTCCTTGGGCACTTGGGTACTGTAAGTAGCTATAGACTATTAGTAACAGTGGGTAGTTACTTGTGTAACTTGTGTATTCTGTATGATGCCAAAGCAACAAGGAATAAACACCGATTAGCGGTAATATGTGCACTATTGTGAGACAGTTGGTGGGATGGTCATGCCCAGGACACTGAAAAGCTAGATGCTGGTGGGGCATGAAAACTCCTTAATTGTGTCTTTATTCCTGCCTTCCTACGTCTATAATATCTACATCTGTTAGTACAAAATTGAAATCCCTGCAAGGATAACACATTGTCCTCTGTATGTTTGTGTGAGCAAGGTGTCTAATTCATGTTTAAACATTGTTTAATGATTGTAAGTTGGTGGAGCATGTATGTTCGCTATGGTGTATGCATGTATAGTATTTTCTACCCGTATTATGCACATTCGCCCCTGGTCATCTGTGTGTGTTCTAATAATATCCCATCTGTCTTATGTTTGCAGTATACCTGAACCTGACCCGATTTTGTGTATGCCTAAAATACAGCATGAGCGTCTAACGCCTACTTGTTTGGTGATTTGTTGTGCAAATGTTTTTGAATATATGTTTGTTAACTATGCAGGTTAGGGCAAAAAGAAACTCCTAACCTGCACAGTTCGCGGTGACTGCACTAGCCAGGCGGCTTTAATTCCTCAGGCTCAAAGACCCCCCCCCCCCTCCCCATCACACACACACACACACACACGCACACACACACCCTGCCATACACCGTAAGGTATTATATTGGCAGTAAATGACAGTTTTTGACAGTTTGTTAATTGTAGTAGCGTAAAGTTTGGTTTGTGTTTGCAAATCAGTGTGATGATGTGTTGTAATTGTGTACGTACACGACAAATATTTAAAGTAATAATAATTATATCACTAGTTATTGTAATTTGAGTAAAACAAATAAATGAGATATAATTACGAAATAAATTCGTACAGCAAGTTGTTTTCCACGATGGGCATGGTCTTCCTTTTTGTCTCTTATTTGGATTGCAGAGGATGTGAAAACCGCCAGTCTGCATTTTTCTTTTTTTTTTGGATTGTTTTCTTATGTTGTTTTCTTCTGTGCTCCCGTCTTCCTGTGTGTTGATTAAACTATTGAAAATGTGTGCAGTTTCTGTTCTTTTCTGCGGAGCGGTTGATCGCACGAGAGGCGGGTAATCTGTTTGACATTGTTCACTAATTGCTGCTGCTGGTGTTATCGTTGGTTGTTCAAATTTTGTACTAAATGGTATGGGTGCGGGACGTTCAGAAAGCAGTGGCAAACTATTAAACGTACACTTGCCCAGGAATCACGAAGAGCCACAACATGCTGGGATTGACTGTTACGTCCTGTAAAGGACATGCAACTGACTTTTTTTTTTTATCTTGATCACACTTAGGGCAATTAGTCTTTCTCCCCGGCATCGTAATCAATTAGTTAATTAGTTAGTCTTTCCTCTTGAACCCAAGACAGCGCCATGCCATAGTGCAGAAATCATGGCTCTCCATGCCTGGCGGTTCGCTGCCACCTGTTGTAGATCTTGGATGTTTATTTGACCGTTGAATGAGCCCTCTCTGATGATGGTTCTACGCAGGGTCTCTCTTGGTCTTCCCCGCTTTCTTTTCCCTACCGGTGTGAATATGAGAGATTGGTAGGGGAGTCTTGTCTTGTCCATTCTAAGTACATGGCCAATGAAGTTCCAACGGCATTTTGTTTATAAAATTTGATACAATATCTTGCTTAGTCTCTTGTCTTATTTGCGTATTGGTTCTGTAATCTGTCCAATGGAGGTTTAGAATTCTTCTAAGACATTTGTTCTCAAAGTTGTCTAATTTTTTTTTTTTATCTAAGGCTACCGATTATTTCCAACTCTCACATCCATACGTTGCACTCGCATCACACAAGAGTTGAAGATTTTAAGTTGTGTGTGTTGGTCAATAGACTCAAATGTGTAGATTCGTATGTAATGGGGCACATCCTTTTTGCGTTGCAAAGTGCCCACCACTTGTCAGCCCCATTGTTCAGCTTGAAGACCTCCGTCTTGTCATCCCCTGTAACACTTTGCAACAGTTTTTTTAACTCCTTCAGGAGTAATCGTGACAGGAAACCAGTGAATGGTCAGTCTGTCTCTTTATTTCTCTAGATGCTCTAGTGATCTGTCTATCCTTAGGCTTGGTAAAGAGAACATTATACCGTGTAACTTGTCATACACGGCTTTCGTAGGTCAGCATGGCCGAATTGATAAGAACGCGTGTTCTTAAACATCCAGTGTGCTGATGCCGAGTTAAGGGGTTCAACCCTTACACCGGACAGTTGGACTAAAATGGTGACCTATCCCTTGACTTGGGGTCGTTAGTAGTATATTATAATTGGGGGTTCAGCACACTTGTATTTTTAAAATAATAATTTTTTTTATTATATCGTGTCCCCCCTTCGAAAAAATAAAAAAATTATGTTTTTAAAAAAGCATGTTTGCTAATCACCCACATGATACTATACTAATGTATGTTAAAAATATTTTTAAAAAAAAAAAAAAACAAGTTTGCTAAACTCTTAATTTATACATACTACTATATTGAAAAAAGGGCACTCTTCCGTCACTACATTCACTGCGGAACTATTTGGGACCGGAATTCGGAAGAGTGCCTGGGACACTGTTAATAAGTAAATCTAATCCACACGCAACATTCAGTCCAGCAATACTAGAAGTAGTGGGTATGGACTACGCTTGAGTTAAAAGCGAGCGGGCGCAAAACACCAACAACAACAACAACACCAACAACAACAACAACAACAACACGGCTTTCTGCCCTTCTGTTGACAGGTAAAAGTACCACCTAGTGGGAACCTCCAACATGTACAGGTCAATGAAATTCCCCAGAAGGCACACCTCCTGGACCAGTTAAGGCACTGACAATAAAATGTGGCGTCGATTTCACCGCAGCCCCTGGACCAGTAATTGAGCATACTACAGTACCAGGCTGTTGAAGTTGCGTAACTTCGTAGTCATCCCTTGGAACGGCAAATTTAGCGATGTTTGAATTTATATGGATATATTTTTGTTGTCGGTAATAGTAATTGCAAATAAAAACTCACAGTACTCGTTAGAATATCAAATCCAAATAAAAACGCACAGTATGTCCTTGAAAACTTAGTTGAAAAATAGTGAATAATCCAGTTTTCAAATAGTGTAAATTTAAACGTCAGAAAATATGCTTCCAACTATGCGGATTCACAATATGTTAATTTTGTTTGTTTATTTGTTTAAAGAGTCTTAAGTGCTAAATAAATAATTTTTTTTTTTCATTTTTTTTTTATTTATTAATAATCGTTTATATGCACAAAACAGTGTTATTTTACATTTGCGAATACAACATATAAATTCATGCCCATGTAACAGCATTATATTCTTGGCATGGTGTAACTACCTACATGTGACCTGATGACGATGATGGTTGAGTAATCATTTGCTCCCATGCATACCACAACATCTTTCACACTCTAGTATTCTCATTCACACTTAGTTTCGTTTAAAGAAATTTAAAAGTATTGCTGAATCACTTTTGTTTCCAAAAATGGTACACATGAATATATCTACACAATTTCCCACATGAAACCTCGCAGCAAGTATACCATTGTACAAAATGAAACGCGAAAGCTGTGAAAATGGTGTCTGCTTGAGCGCGTACGCGAGCAAGAGAGAGAGAGAGAGAGAGAGAGAGAGAGAGAGAGAGAGAGAGAGAGAGAGAGAGAGAGAGAGAGAGAGAGAGAGAGAGAGAGAGAGAGAACAGATTGAAGTATGTTACACATGTAATGGGCTTAATAACAAGTAAATATTTGCATTTAAAATGTTTGCATATCCTTTACACCACATTGTTGTCAACATCAGCATCTTTCAGCTGAATGCTCTCTCAGTAGTTTTCCATTGCTTTCTGAGCGGCCGGCTCACATACCCCGTAAGTTACCGACGAGATTCGAACCACTGCTGATTCTCACTGTCGTCACGTTACTTACGAGAGTATACGAAATTACAGAGACAAATCGCTAACCTCTAGGCCAGGAAGCCGGCTAATAACAAGTACAAAGGGTTGATTTTGGGCGGGCTTGGCTGGAGGTAGAAGTCCAGAAAGATTGACAAAGAAAACAGACCTACATGGTACATGGACTCCATGTTTGCTGTCCGGACTGTGGCAATTAGACCCCACCTGCCCGTGACAAAGAAGGAAATCGTGCTGATTAATGACGGGCTTTATAAAGATATAAAAGAAAAGGGGTTCTATGAGTCTAAATATCTCTATGTTTTAAATAATGGGTTTTTGTTGTATTTTTATATATCTATTAATGTATTTACAAATGGAAAGGGGTTTATATACATCCAAATAAATATACATATATACATAACATTGGCAGCTTGCCGTCTTGACAGACGATAGTTTGTGCTTCAAAAAGGCATAACAACTTTTACCCAAGGCGGTAGCGAATGTTACGTAAATGGCCAATTCGCGCTGTAAATTTCCGTTCACTGTGGGTGCACGTGAACATGTAGTCATTTCCAATGAAAGCATTACATTGTATAAACATATATACATATACATACATTCACATATACACATACTCACATATAAATACATGTATACATATATATACATACATACATTCACATATACACATACTCACATATAAACACATGTATACATATATATATATATATATATATATATATATATATATATATTACATACACACATATATGTCTCTTGTTCAATACTGTTCTTGATGCTTATATTATTTATTAAATGTTTGTAGTGTGCACTCCTGTATATCTGTGGGGTATTCTTTGGGGGAAAAGGAAAAGTGAAACTAAAGATGGTCAAACATAAAGGAAGTCAAAATTACAAATAATGGTTGATTACGTTCAGTGATGTACATTAGGATATAGAACTGTCTGTGAAAGTTTGTGTTTGAATATTTATTGTATGAACTTGATATTATGGTCGTGGCAGTTTGCTTAATCTGTGAATATCTGGGAGATTTCCTGTTGACAAATGTATGATAATATGTCCACAACATATATAGACAAAATATGTAAAGAAACCAGCCAAACAGAGACCGCAAGAACACCGCTTGACGAGAACACAGAAGAAGAACCATTTGCAAATTATACCATTAGAGATCTTCTGTTTGCGGACGACCAAGCACTAATAGCAAAATCAGAAGCTGAATTACAAGACCACATAGTCTAAATTAAACTGTAGGGAACATAACATGAAAATTAGCACAAGTAAAACAGAGGTAATGACTATAACTAAAGAAGAGCAAACAACAACAATTCACCTAAACGAGCATCCCTTGCAACAAGTAAAGAGTTTCAAGTACCTAGGAAGTACAATATCATCAAATGGCAGAACAGAAGACGCGATAGAAAATAGATGCAATAAGGCAAACCAACTCATTGGACAAATGGCACCAATACTACATAACAAACATGTATCAATAACTACAAAGAAAGCACTTTACAATACAATCTTCCTACCAACTCTATGCTACCAATGCCAAACCTGGACAATGACAGAAAAAGAGAAAAGAAAAATCACAACAACAGAAATGAGATTCCTGAGTAGAATACTCAATGTATCAAGAAGAGATAAGGTCAGAAATAAAGAAATCAGGACTAAAGTGTTGGTTATAGCTACGCTAGAATTTATTAGAAGGCAGCAAGTCAAATGGTTTGGCTTGCAAGTAGGTTACCAACTAACAGTAAACTAGTTAGTTAGTTAGTCGAAGTTCCAACTTCACGGCAACGGGTCGTCCCCATTATGCTCCATTCCTGTGCCAGTGAATATCAACAAGCAATAATGTACAGACCGGCGGGAAGCAGAGGAAGAGGCCGACCACGTAAACGATGGACGCAGGTAATAACAGAATCCATGGGAATGTCGATATATGAAGCCCATAAGCGGGCACTCCCCCGCTGTTAATACTTCACCTCGACACCGCAAGGTACAAGAGGAACATGATGAGATGAGATGAGGTGAGATGAGATGAGGTGAGATGAGATGATGAATATGTGAGATTGTATTGTGTGATAATTGTGAGTGGCTGAGTTTCTGCTAGAGACGATATTAAATGTTTGTTTTCGGTCAGTGTTACAAGTAGTTGTGAGTGTTTTGTCTTTAGTGATTGTGGCCTTTTAAAGGCCAATCAAAAAAATAAATAATTTAAACTTGCGTGAACAAGTTCAGACATGTACAGAACAAAGGAACAAAACAATTTATGTAATATCCAGAAACAATAAAAAGATGGGTTATATAATTTTCACATATGTAAAAGAGAACCATAATTTTTATTAAAGCTCAAAAAGTAACTTAAGTTTTATCACTCTTTTTTACTAAGGATATAAATTTTGTTTAAGTCAGTGTAAATTCTATAAAAATTATATATAAATACTATAACAATTTAAATTAAATAGCACATTAATGTAAATATATGTAATGTCCCTTAAAACAAATGTTAAGTTGTTATGTCCCCTTTCAATATCTCGGTAAAATGTGTTTTTGTTAATGTGGTTTTATTTCGGACAAAACAGTGTGTATTTTAACAGTGCGTTGTGTTTTTTACATTGCGAATACAACATATGCATGTATATACACATATGATAATAATATATTTATGGCATGATGTAATTACCTGCACATTACTTGTTGATGATGATTGTGAGTAATCAATTGCTCTCATGCATATTACAATCTTTCAAAAGCCATTCTTTCAGATTCAAAGTATTCTCATTCACACATAGTTTTATTTAAACAATTTTAATGGTATCACTGAATAAATCATGCATTAAACATTGCTACAAGCATCCCATGTTATAAAGTAAGTTGCAAAGAGATATGCATCATTTTGTTCGTGCGCAAGACAGACAGCCAGACAGACAGACAGACAGATCCCCGCCAGGAGCTGGGCGAAGCCGGGCCGGGTCAGCTAGTACATATATAATTCCAAAAATACTATATCTGTGCACAGTCCTAGATTCCCCACGTCAGACTATCACAAACATAAACAAAGAGATTAGACGCTTTGTGTTTGGCAGCACCATCTACAGTATCAAACATACTACACGCATGCAAGACAAACAAGATGGAGGTATCGCCCTCCAAGACAACAACCAACATACAAGCACTTAGGATCAAACACGTAGGTGAAATCCTACAACACCCAGAAAAACACCCTTTAGCACACTATTACATTGGAATTAGGCTATCTTATTTAAAAACTATTAGAAATACATCCTCACATTATTTTGGCACTCTCCCAACGTTTTACAAAGCATGTATTTCAGCCATTAAAGGACACGAAAAATTACTACACAAGAAAACACATACAATCTACAAGCATTTAGTTAAAATACAAGCAACTTCAGTACATCTCAGAATTAAAAGAGGACATAGATATTTCATAAAAGATTATTATACCGAAACTTTCTCTAATATTTACAACAAGCAGATTACCCTAAAAGCAAACGAAATTACATATAGGCTTGTTTATAACATGACTCCAAGAACAGAGAGAACGGAAAAAATAACTAAACAAATACTACAGTGTCAGATTTGTAGACGGAACGTTCAAGAATCAGAAGAGCACTTCTATTACGAATGCAACACACTCGTGTCAACAAGAAATCTCATAATAACATCCTAAAGACTCATACGAAACAAAGAACAGATGTTTACAAAGCAATCATGATAAATTCCATTCCTTACTCCACACAAGACATCCACACAAAGCTACTTGTTCTATTCGCAGAGTACAGAAATTAAGAAACAAAGCATTATACAATTACAGAAAAATCAACACAGAAATTGTCCAACAACTTTATCAACAAAAAGTCTCAAACATTCTAACCTTAGGATCACAAGCGCAAATCCCGTAAGAGTTTTGCCTGAAAACAGCACATATTACAGAAGAATCAAATAACTTGTTTTAAACAAAGGATATCACAACTGTAAATGTGTTTATTGATGGTATTAATAAACTTACATTTATATTATTATTATTAATACTATTATTTTTACTGCTACAATTATTATTAATTTTCACATTATTATATTTGAATGTGCAACATTAAATGTATTGTGGATGTGTGTCTGTGCCGTTGGCAGTAACATATGTATGCGTCTGTGTGTGGATGCAGGTGTGTGGGTGGGTGTGAGTGTGTGGTGCATGTATTTGCACGCGCATGTGTATGAGTGTGTGTGTGTGTGTGTGTGTGTGTGTGTGTGTGTGTGTGTGTGTGTGTGTGTGTGTGTGTGTGTGTGTGTGTGTGTGTGTGTGTGTGTGTGTGTGTGTGTGTGTGTGTGTGTGTGTGTGTGTGTGTGTGTGTGTGTGTGTGTGTGTGTGTGTGTGTGTGTGTGTGTGTAGCCTTTAAACCAAGGAGATATCTCAAATATTAAAATGATGTTAAATGGAAATGATATGTTTCAAAAGAAAAATATGCACGACCGTGTATAAACAAATTAAATGAGCCCTTTAAGTACCCAGTAAGCTAAGGTGGCTTGTAGTGGTCAGGTTTTGAGTCCTTCCCATTGTATATGAAACCCAGACACTATCACAGCTTTGAACCAATTATCTCCCTGGGGACAGGCCATGGACTCTAATTGCTAGTAATAAATCCCTGATTCTTGTCCCCCAAACAAAAGGTCCCAGACATTTACAGGGCACTAGAGCGCCACCCTGTAATTTTACATCAGGCCGAACAACAGCAACGACCTTCACCTCGGTAGCTAAGTGACCCAGAAATTACAAAGAAGCCACATTTTAATGGAAATGATAATTTAAAGTTTATTGTAGCATGTGTACAGCATTAAATGTACTGCCGTCTCCAGAAAGCACGAGAAATATCAAGATAAAATTTGTGTGATTATGTGTGTGTGTGTGTGTGAGAGAGAGAGAGAGAGAGAGAGAGAGAGAGAGAGAGAGAGAGAGAGAGAGAGAGAGAGAGAGAGAGAGAGAGAGAGAGAGAGAGAGGGAGAGATGGTCAGGTGTTACATGCATTCCACTTGTGGAAGTGGAAATGAAGCATATGCAAGGTATGTGTGTTTACATGCACAATGCCACAGATGTCATATTATCATAACTGTATATATGTATGCATTTGTTTTATTCACACGTGTGACACTTAACACTAACAAACGGCAACGCTCTGTGATGTTACACAAACAAAAGGAACACACATTACACCTTGTAAATATACATTGTTTTGTATGAAAGAAACGCTAAATAAATTTGGGCTAAGATCAAAGTGTATTTGCTACACTTGATCTTGCGAGGGGCCGGGACTATCACCCAACGCAACCGACACACAGGGACACTGAACCTAGTGTGTCGGCTCTTGTCCTTCTGGAAACCGTGAGCCCAAAAAAATTGTACATATCCTCGATATGTCGGCCTTTTGGCTGGGATCACAGTGTAGTTGCTGCACTTGGTATTGCCAGGGGCCAGGATGATCACCCAACACA
Source organism: Cepaea nemoralis (assembly GCA_014155875.1). Classification (NCBI taxonomy): domain Eukaryota; kingdom Metazoa; phylum Mollusca; class Gastropoda; order Stylommatophora; family Helicidae; genus Cepaea; species Cepaea nemoralis. The sequence continues at coordinate 129,450 of JACEFZ010000177.1, read as the reverse complement.
ACCGACACACAGGGACGCAGGACCTAGTGGGGCGGGAACCGTGAGCCCTACAAACAAACAAAAATTTACATATCCTCGAACTAAAAGAACATCACTAACTAAACTTTCCGATATGCATGAGTGCGAGAAAGAAACAGGAAAATGTGGATGAATGTTGAATGAATGGATGTAAAATCACTTATAGTCACCAAGAATAATGTGTAATTTCCTATGTTGTAAAAATTGAGTAAATATAATTGCTTTTTTACTTTGTTTTACAACAACAACAAAAGGAGCAAAGGGAAAAAAATGATTGAACCCTTACAGTTAGGAAAAAAAAAAAACAACTCCTCTTATTCCTACAATTATTAATATTTGTTATACTGTATTACCAACATTGCTAAAATAATCATGTTAGTAAATGGAACCACATGTCTATTATATTTTATTAGTATTATTACTATTAGTATAATTACTTTTATTATTCTTAGTATAATCATAATTCTTATGATTATTATTATCATTATTATTATGATATAACTTCATGTGTCCTGTGCCCCCGTTTGCTTATGGTTTGTTGTTACCTTTGCTGCTGCTCTCACCGGTTCTTTCTAACAGTTATCCTGCCTTTACCATCAATTCCCCAGAGTGGTAAAATATCACAACTATTTCCAGAGTGAATCATATGTTACATGTATTCTTCTTGATTGTATTACAATTTTGGTATACAAGAGCGCGAGAAAGAAGCAGGAAATTGTGAGTGAATGGTGAGTGAATGAATATAAAATATCACATACGGTCACCAAGACCAACGAGTAACCTCTCATGTAAAGTTTTGTGAAAATATAAATACTTGTTTTATTTGTATTAAAAAAAGGGAAAAAGAAAGAAAAAGAAATGAATGAATCCTTACAGATAAGGGAGAAGGGAAAAAAATAAACAAGGAGAAAAGATAATCAACTTCTTCTATTCCTATTTATTAAGAATTGAATGTTGCAATTTAATGCACTTGCTATGCTATATTACCACTATTGCTAAGATAATCATTTTAGCAAATGGAATCACATGTTTATTATAATTTTATTATTATTATCATTACCTTTATCATTCTTAGCATCATTAATAGTATCATTATTTGTATTATCATTATTATTATATTACTTCATCTTTCCTGTTCCCCCTCTGCTTATGGCTTGCTGCCTTTGCTATTACCCTCACCGGTTTGGCTCAAGCATTTATCCTTCCTTTACCACCATTACCAGAGTGGTGATGTGGGCATTGGTGGAGTGGAGCTAATTGGCGAGAGAGTGGCAAGGGAAACAAACAAAGTTTTATTTTTCCTTTGTTACACCCCCCCCCCTGTAGCTTGTCGTCCCGGGAGGAAAGTGGAATCAACAAACACACCTTTAAGATCCTTATACTTGGGAATTATTGACAGACTTTTGTCTACACTCCTCCGTTCTGTCTTCTACTCACTATCTCTCTCTCTATCTCTCTCTCTCTCTCTCTCTCTCTCTCTCTCTCTCTCTCTCTCTCTCTCTCTCTCTCTCTCTCTCTCTCTCTCTCTCTCTCTTATTCCTTCATAACATACTCCGACAACAGTTTCCTCCAACAATTAATAAAATATTTATTAATGAAAACTATGTCTGTTGTATGTATTGAATGTGTATATGTAGTTGGTAGTGTCATCTATTGTGAATGCGAGATAGGACTCTGAATGTCTATGCTCCGCATCACAGCTCTCATCTGCATACGGCCATGCAACAAGACTCCACACATATATGGACAGCTCTCACCCTGTATGCTCCATTCCGCCTGAGTCTGGACGTAATCCAATCTTTAGAAAAATTCAATGCGATTACGATAAGTTTCTGAAGTAGACAGATTTCCCTTTTTAGACGTTAATAAAATCCATCACGGAAAACACATCACCACTGTCTGACACAGTCTAGATCTACTAAAAATGTTCTACACACTGTCTCCAGTTAGTAAAGTTTTATATTAGTCCACCGTGCAAATGTATGCAGTTTTATGTCGCTCTGCCTTCAGCAGTTTAACTTCTTTGCCATTTACTTTCTTTACTTGGATATTCTTTTATTTATACAGAGTTCCTTTATGGGCGATTGGTTATCTCTTCTCACGATTAAAACATGTCTATGTTCTTAGTGGTTCTAGTGAGGTACTTTATCTCTGCACCAGTGAAGTTAATTTCTTTAATCTTCTCTGAACCTGTCAGGAGTTTTCGTGGAACCTTATATATTCTATGTTAGTCCATGAATCGAAATACACAAGCACATTAAAGCACCAATATCCCATCGCCTTTAAACCATAAGGGACCGATATTTCTTTCCTACTTAAGGACGCATAGAACCGTTCCTTCCAGATGGAATCGCTGGTCTCACATTAAACAGAAAAACCAGTTTTCTACTATTTATACCTTGGTTCCAATTATCCGTTCTTGTTTGATGTTCATACATCAACAATCGAATTTGCCGTTTCCTTCACATCAAAAGTCTGTGAAATCACGTATTTGTTCCTGGCCGCTCCGTCCCGTTTTTCTCCGTCGAGTCCCGCGTTCCTCACTCATCGTACATCAAAGAGTTCTAACTCTTTGATCAGCGTCTTCGTGTTCCCCAACCCGATGTCTCCGCGTTGTTTTGTCCGGTGAAATCGGCAGTCAATGACCCCTCACACTATATCTTACTTCTCTACCATTCGGTCAATGACCGTCAATTTGTCCTCACCTAAGACTGAAGTACTCGATTGTTATTCTGACTAACTGTCAACTACTTTTCCCATTCTCATATATTGCAATTAATTTTATATGTAAGTTATCGAGGAATCACTAAACTCGCAGTATCCCGTGACACCCCCTTTCACATGTAAATATGCCCAAGGAATAAAATATGCATATGTCACGTACACGACCACACGCAACGCTCTGTTAATACACGCACACGAATACTGAACACACAAGACGCAGGTAACAACACGGACAATATAAATGCAATTGTACCATTATTATCATGCTTTCTTATCGAGATTAAGCAGGTAATTCTGTATTACTATTTTTATTATTATGGTTTGATTGCTATCATTTTAACTTTATGATCACTATTATCATTATTATACTCCCTCATCTCCCTCTCCTGCCCATTTGTAACTGTTGCTGTTGATGCTGCTGCCGCCCTCACTGGTTGGTACTAAAAATATTAGTGCCATTATCATCTTTACCGAAGAGGTGGTGATGATGCTGGCGGTTTTGGAGCCATGGATACACCCCGTTATTTCCATTATGTCGTTGAAATAATGCACATTGAATGAACAGTGAATGAACTTATAAATAAATGAATACAATTTCACGACACTAATAGCCTCTCGGTGGTCAGATATCTTAAGTGCATTATGACCAATTGTTAATTAGTAATGCAATTCATGACACAATGATTGGGAATCAGCTGGGTGAACCAAGCACACATGTCTTTGAACTGAACAATAACATTTGGAATATTTCAGTAGGGCAGAATATTTAATATTAAAGTGAATTTTTGGCCTATAGGTTCGTTTTACAAATCCGCACAGAACAAATGTATGGACTATATAGTTTGCTCAATTATTAATTAACATATCATAGATTAATGACATGAAACATTAATTGGCAGACATTGTGAACTTCTTAATAAGGTAGGAACATTTAAGAATTCAGCGGGTTCCAAATTGCTGTATGTAGCCGGGGCGCAGTGTTGGGGTGAGCGCCCAACATTGCTTAAATACCCCAATGGCTAGTGAATACATAACCTCTGCAGCAAAAGTCCAACTCCTGGCCTTCACGTGGCGGAACTGTTTTGACTAACAGGAGAAGGGGCGACGGCGAGTATCTGGCGCCGGAAAATAACCAGTGTGCTCTAGATGTGTATACACATACATGCATGTGCAGACACGTGCGTGCGTGTGTACACATCTAAACTCGAGTGAGACCACAGTCTGCTCTAGCAAAGGAAAGGTGCTGAAGACGGAGGCAAACAGCCAGGAGGCGCACTACAGAAATCAGGATGCCACGCACTTACGCAAAATGGAATATGTCGACTGCTGCTAAAAGTTATGGTGCTCGCCCTGCTTTGGACCCCCAGGCAGGTGCAGTGCCGGGCCCTATGTCTCGAAAGGGTCCAACCCCAACTACTGGAGGTCCTTCTCAGATGTCCTGTGGAGCCAGGGGACATGAGAATAGAACAGCTGGCCATACTAAACAAAGACTTAAAATAATGCACTGGAATGCGGAGGGAAATCCTGGACAAAGAAGGAGTAAGCATATGTTGCTTGCAAGAAACTCACCTCAACGAAAATATAGCCTTCAAAATCAGAGGCTACCAGTGTTTACCGATCTGACCGAAAGGACAGGCGAAAAGGTGGTATACTTACCCTTGTAAAAAACAACATCACTGCTTCCCAAATCGAAGTCTATATGGAAGGGGCTGAGTATCAGACACTTAAACTTAAAACAGGCTATACAGACCTACATCTGATCAATTACTATTGTCCAAGTGACCGTCCACAGGCACTGGACACACTACCATTAACAGAAAAAATGATTGTGTGCGGCGATTTCAACAGCCACTCGCAGAGTTGGGGCTATGATCACATGGACCAGAGAGGAGAGAGACTGGAAGACTGGCAGGATGAGAATAGATTCATCTTGGTTAACAAGCCGTCCGACCCACATACTTTCTACTCGAGATCATGGCACTCTACAACTACACCTGACCTGGCTTTTCATTCACCAGACCTGGAGTGGAACATTACACAAATTGTTGGGAAACAACTAGGTGGCAGTGACCATCGACCAGTCTTTCTAACTGTAGAAAATGAGCTTGAAAGTGAAAGCAGCACCCTCTCGAGGTGGTACTACAAGAAAGCAGACTGGGCAGTGTACAAGCATCGCACCAGCATACTGGTTAGAAACCTTAACACTGAGAGGGACATAAATAAAGTAGTTGAAGAGTTTGGGAAATGCATACTACAGGCAGCGCGAGAAACAGTACCAAGAGGAGCCCGTAAACAATATAAACCCTGCTGGAGTAGTGAACTGGAACAGTTGCATAATGATGTGGAAGTATGTAGAAAGCAAGCAAAGGCCACACCCAGCCAAGAGCACCACAATAAATTCCAGCATGCAAAAGCCAAATTTCAAAGGGTCAAGCTGCAGGCTAGACGGAAAAGTTGGCAGGAAAAAACAGTCTCTGAACTTTGAAAGAGACACAAGGAAATTGCGGAAGCTAATAAAACAACTTAACGATGAGGGCACAGGGAGAAACTCAAAAATTGCACTACATAAAGATGGAAACATCTTAACAAGAAAGCAAGCAGCTGACCATTTTGCGGACTCATTCGCACAAGATAACAATATCAAAATCAGTCCAGAGAAACAACAAGAGATTCAAGAGAAACGGCAACATACAGGACAGAAGGAAATAGTACATGTGGTTCTGGAGGCACCCATCACAATCAGCGAACTGGAGCTAGCCATATCAAAACTGAAAATGAGAAAGTCACCAGGAGCTGATGGTATCTCCAATGAAATGATCAGGAACCTAGGAACAGAGGCCAAAGCAAAGCTGTTGCAGATCTTCAATAACAGTTGGACCTTAGGCGGTGTTCCACAAGCCTGGAGAGAAGCAATCATGGTACCCCTCCTAAAATCAGGGAAAGATAGTTCCATTGCCTCTAGCTACAGACCAATTAGCCTCACCAGCTGTCTCTGCAAAACACTGGAACGCATCATCAATCACAGACTGCAGTGGTACATTGAAAGTAAAAACATCCTTGTGCCACAGCAGGCTGGCTTTAGGCAGTGCTACTCTACGGAAGATCAGACAACCTACCTCTCTCAAGAAATTGAGGATGCATTCCAAGAGAAGAAGCTGGTGCTTGCGGCATGGATAGATTTGAAGAAAGCCTTTGACAAAGTCTGGAAAGAAGGTCTGATGAATAAACTGAGGAACTGCAAAGTCAATGGAAGAATGTACAAATGGGTGAAAGCATACTTGCACAACAGAAGAGCCCGAGTACAGATAGACGGACTAAAGAGCAAGAAAGTACTACTGCGTCACGGAGTTCCCCAGGGCGGAGTATTGTCCCCCACACTCTTTCTAATCTTCATCAATGATCTCGTTGCTAATCTACCGCATGGAATTAAAGCCGCAATGTACGCCGATGACCTGGTTCTATGGAGCACAAATGAACATGCATCAGTGGCCACCAGATTACTACAAAGAGCTGTAGATACATTTGTTGCATGGGGCAAATAGATGGTGTGTCAGCATAAACACTGACAAGTGCAGCACCACCTTATTTACCCTCTCTCCAAAACAAAAGGCAGGGACCATCCAGATAAATGGAACACCCCTACGAGAAGATAAAGAACCAACATACCTTGGAGTAACATTTGATGGTAGACTGACATGGAGAAAGCACATCAACAAAGCAGTAGCAAAAGCCAGAAGGAAAATAGCCATCCTGAGAAAGCTAAGTTTAACCACATGGGAAGCCAGTGGGAAAATACTTAGCAAAGTTTATCAACAGAGCATACAACCACACCTGGAATACGGGTCAACTGCATGGTGTTCGGCAGCAAAAACCACACTACAAGAGCTGGACAAAGTGCAAAATCAAGCACTTAGAGTCACCACAGGAGGGATGAGATCAACCCCTATAGTGGAAATGGAGAAGATGGGGAGGACACAAGCACTGAGTGAGCGCAGAGATACGAAAACGCTAATACAAGCAGAAAAGTTCCTCAGCTTGCCAAGCCACCCTATGAAGAACAGATTTGAAAACCTAGCTATGGGGCGGTTGAAAAGAAGTAGTTTTATCCACCAGGCGAAACGACTCTGCAGAGAAACCACCGATCTGCCCACAGTTGGTATCCCCCTAACAACTATTCCAGAGCGAACTCCATGGAAAGATGAGCATAGACTATCATTACAAATCCAGACAAAAGTGAGAGGAATATTTGACAAGGAAGAACAGAACAGTGTGCAGCGCAGAACAGCCACTCTCAGCTTCCTTGATGAAGAATACCCACAGGACCTCTGGATCCGAGTCTACACAGATGGGTCAGCACAAAATGCTGTTCGAAATGGAGGAACGGGAGTGTACATAGAATACCCAAATAATACCAGGGACACAGCTAGAGTACCGACAGGAAAGTACTGCCATAACTACGATGCTGAAATTGAGGCAATCAAGATAGCAACAGAGAAATTACTAAATACCAGCAATGGTACACAACCTGTGGTGCTATTGACAGATGCAAAATCAGTACTCGAGGCGCTCCTCTCTGGGAAATTGCCAGTACTAAGGACACTACTTTCTGAACTTAGCAGTCAGCATAATGTCACCATACAGTGGATATCATCCCACTGTGGAGTACCCGGGAACGACAGAGCTGATCAATTGGCTAAGGAAGGAGCCAAAGAAGAAAAGCCTGATGTGCCTGTAACATACCATCAAAAGAAAAGAATGATCAAATCAGTCAGAAAGCCACAAAACCTTGCTCAAGATGACTACCACGTTATGGATAGACCAGAACAAGTCATTATTCTGCGCCTCAGAACAGGGCACAATAGATTACGCAACCACATGTATAAAAAATTTAAGATTGGTGAAACAGCCATGTGTACATGCGGATTGGCGTCGCAGACAGCAGAGCACATACTCCAAGACTGTCCAAAATATAACATATCTAGGCAAACCTTCTGGCCTAGAGAGACGGCAGTGGAAGATAAACTCTATGGACCACTGTGTGAACTGAAAAAAAAAAAGTTCAATTCATGCAAGAGACAGCATTGCAGTTATAGACATATTTCAAGCGAACGAAAGAAGAAGAAAAAGAAGAAGAAGAATTCAGCGGCAAGATAACTTTGATGTTCAGTTTATCAGCGCGTACAAAATTAAAGCATGATTTGCTCAATTATTAATGAATATATCAGGGATTCATGATTTGAAACATTAATTGGCAGATTGTGAAGCTCTTAATAAGGTAGGAATATTTAAGAATTCAGCGGCAACATAACTTTTATGTTCAGTTTATCAGCCCGTACAAAATTAACGCATGATTTACTCAATTATTAATTAATATATCAACAATTAATTATTTGAAACATTAATTGGGTTGGTAGCCATTTTGAACCTTTTAATCAGGTCTGAAAGTTTAAGATTACAGTGGTAATATGACCTTTACCTTCGGTCTATCAGCCCAGCCCCCCCCCCCCTCCCCCCCCCCCCCCCCCCCCCCCCCCCGCAAGGTTTTCATGATTTGTTCAATTATTAATTCATATGTCAGGGATTTACTATTTAAAACTTTAATCGGTGGCCATTGTGAATATCTTAATCAGGTCGGAACATATAAGATTACAGCAGCAACATGACCTTTATGTTCCGCTCACTAGTCTCCAAATTAACAACTTATGGTTTCCAAGGCATTATAGTTTTTTGTTAGTTTGTTTTTAAATAAACATCATATAACATTATTAGTTCTGTTTAGATTAATGGTTAGCCAGATTTTAATTTAATGCGATTGAATGACAAAATATTTCAAAAATTATTGTTTACTCAATTAGGCCTCATTATCACGAACAAATTGATGTATTGTTGCCAGGATCTTTGTTCACAAATACAAAAATTTACATTGGCATATGTGTTTTTTTTAAAAAACTACAGTGCTTTAAGTGTTTAAGCAGAAATTTATCTTAGTCCTAAAACAGTATTTTCGTCTTTGTTCATGTTAAATTATAACTGACACACAAACATTAGTTAGGCCTGCATGTACTTTTTTATATAGGACTAGTGAAATGCCGTGCAAGTTTATGGGAATGTAGACAAACATTATGTTTAGAGGAAACATTTATTTATATTGTTCGTAAATTTCATTCATTTTGAACAAATAGTTCTGTCCCTGCTCTCTCTCTCTCTCTCTCTCTCCCTCTCTCTCTCTCTCTCTCTCTCTCTCTCTCTCTCTCTTCTGTCCCTGCTCTCTCTCTCTCTCTCTCTCTCTCTCTCTCTCTCTCTCTCTCTCTCTCTCTCTGCCAAATGGTGCGTTACTTTACTTTCTTACCATCCCTCCCATTTCTTTAAAATAAATATCTCCTACAATAATAAATCATACAATTCAACTGCGCATGCGTTTCTCTCGTTGCTTAGAGCATATTTAAAATATAATAATAACATGATAGTAATGCCTTGACTGATCACTACACTTATTAATAATTCTGTTCAAGCATTCTGTGGAATTACCAAATATCGAAAAGAAAAACAACTATATAAGAAAGAAGTAGGGGACATAAAAATCTAGTAATTTTTACAAGGGAGATTACTAGAATAAGAAAAAAGAAAACTAAATACTAGTTATTATGTATAAAGTAACACATAAATCAATCGAATATTACAATAGAAATTATAATATTAGTTTTAGAGACAAATATTTTAATTTAAAGAATAATCCTTTTAGTTTTCTTATAGAAACTTGTTATTAATTTCTGCTAACTTATATTTTATAATCAATTTGTTTGTTCCATATTTATTGTTAATTTACAATAGTGTGCTCCAACAATGCGTATCCGGCTAGAAATAGCGACGGTTGACAAATTCACCTGTATAGTTAAGTTTGGTTTTTTTTGAAAGGCAGATTCTGTCTGAAACACAATTGTAAACACCTTCATCATTCAACGAAAATGCCCTTTAGTTTTGTGGAAGTGATTTCGATTGTTTTCACCACATGTAGATTTGGTGATCGAGTGAGATGGCAGAACTTGACCGCCCACGCTTACCGGCATGGCACATGATAGATGGAGCTTTGGATTAAAGATTTCCTCTGTCACGGATTATTCAAACATTAAAAAAAAAATCCTCGAACACCTGGTCCTTTCAGTGGCGACGATAGAGACACGTTGTTTAAATCTGTGACTTGGTTGCAGGTTGACTTGGCCACAGGCCTTACCGCAGTTGGATTCATGATTACAAGAGAAGAGGGCAAAATGCTTGCATCTGCGCCCTATAAGACTTTCAAATATGGATTACCCTGGGTTCTGGCTGGAGCGGCGTATGGGTCAACAGTCGGCATCTTGCCAAGGTGAGAGTGATTTCTGGAACCATATTGTTGCAAGATTAAAAGTGTGCCAATGGGTCGTTGGTGTTCAGTCATATGTGTGCTCTTAAAGCTTGTACAGACAATGATGCCTTAATCAAGGATACAAGAATTGGTTCTCTGCCCCTGAACTTTTATCGGGCTGGTTTGTTTACCACGCGACCTCCTCGGGAAGGCATTAAAGACCGTAGCTAGAATAACAGATGTGGAAACTGTGACCTAGACTAGATTGAGAGGGTGCCTCTTTATTTAATGTCATAGTTTCTAGATGCTGGATTTTTTTTTTTCTGGCATGCTATAGGAGGGATCTTCACATTGATTATTTAACTCTGCGTTAACTGGAATAAAATGTTAATTTCTTTCTGTATACTGTATTTATCTTAATGTGTCATTCATTCATTCAGTAGCGTGTCCTTTGCAGAACCTCGCTCCCATAACAACCTTCCGGAAAACCTCTCGATCATAAGCAAGATGTCCCGCGTTTGATACACCCATCTGGAGATCATCTGCCACATCCTGCACCCATCATCTCTTTGGCCTTCCTCTTCCTCTCTTCCCAAGCATATACCCCTCCATTATTGTTCTCTCCAAACTTTCGTGACGTTTCAAGCGACCAAAATATTTCAATTTTCTTTATTTTATCGTCTTTAATAGCCAACATTCTTCAATATTCAGCTCTTGAAGTATTGATGCATTTGTTCTTTTCTGTACCCAAGATATTCTTAGAACTCGTCTATAACATTTATATTCAAAGGCATTTATGCGCTGTTCAGCTTGTTTAGTAAGTGTCCAGGTCTCACAGGCGTATGTTGCAATGGGAAAGATGCATGCTCTTAAAAATCTAATTTTTGTAGTTATGTCTGTCCCATTCCATAATTTATTCAGTTGTTTTAGCCTTTGAAGAGCAATTGATAGTCGTCGTTTAATTTCTTTCATTGTGTCACCGTTGTTGGTAATTAATGACCCAAGATATTCAAAATTGTCCACCACCTCCAATTTTTTTCTCATTAACATATGTTTCTTTCTCCATAGTGATTTTATCTGTATGCATTATCTTTGTTTTTGCAATGTTAAGATACAAGTTTTGATTTTCACTATTCAATTGGGTTGAGGCTATTAGGTTTTCTATACCAGTCTGTATTGTGGATAGCAATACTGTATCATCAGCATACCGAATCTCTGGTATGTCAAGACCACTGATATTTAGGGCATCATATAGCTCCCTATTTATATCATCTCTTACATTTCTCATTATATTTTCGGCATACTCTAATTGCTAGTTATAAATCCCTGATTCTTTTTCCCCAAACAAAAGGTGTCACGGTCATTTATAGGGCACTAGAGTGTCACCCTGTAATTTTACATCAGGCCAACAGCACCAACGACCTTCACTTCGGTAGCTAAGTGACCCAGAAATTACAAAGAAGCCACATTTTAATTAGACTGATAACTTAAAGTTTATTGTCCAAGCACATGGCATTCAATGTACTGCTGTCTCCAGAAAGCACGAGATAGATCAAAATAAAATGTGTGTGTGTGCGTGCGTGCGTGCGTGCGTGTGTGCGTGCGTGCGTGCGCGTGCGTGTGTGTGTGTGTGTGTGTGTGTGTGTGTGTGTGTGTGTGTGTGTGTGTGTGTGTGTGTGTGTGTGTGTGTGTGTGTGTGTGGAGGTAGAGATGGTCAGGTATTACATACATTCCGCGTGTGGAAGTGGAAATGAATCATATGCAAAGAATATGTGTTTACATGCACTATGCCATAGATGTCATATTATCATAACTGTATATATGTATGTATTTGTTTTATTCACACATGTGACACTTAACACTAACAAACGGCAACACTCTGTAATATACACAAACAAAAGGAACACACATTATACCTTGTAAATATACAATTGCTTTGAATGAAATAAACGTTTAAAAAATTTGGGCTAAGATCAAAGTGTATTTGCTGCACTTGATCTTGCCAGGGGCCGGGATGATCACCCAACACAACCGACACACAGGAACGCGGGACCTAGTGGGGCGGGAACCGTGAGTCCTAAAACAAAAAATGTTACATATCCTCGAACTAAAAGAACATCACTAACTAACCTTTCCGGTATGCATGAATGCGAGAAAGAAACAGGAAAATGTGGATGAATGTTAAATGAATGGATGTAAAATCACTTATGGTCACCAAGACCAATGTGTAATTTCCTATGTTGTAAAAATTGAGTAAATACAATTGCTTGTTTACTTTTTTTTTTTTTACCACAATAAAATGAGCAAAGGGACAAAATGAATGAATCCTTACAGTTAGTTGGGGGGGGGGGGGGGACCAACTCCTCTTATTCCTATAATTATTAATAATTGGATGTTGCAATTGTATGTACTTGCTATGCTGTATTTCCAGCATTGCTAAGATAATCATGTTAGTAAATGGAACCACATGTCTATTATATTTTATTAGCATTATTACTATTAGTATAATTACTTTTATTATTCTTAGTATGAATCATAATTCTTATGATTATTATTATCATCATTATTATGATATAACTTAATCTCCCCTGTGCCCCCGTTTGCTTATGGTTTGTTGCTACCTTTGCTGCTGCTCTCACAAGTTCTTTCTAACAGTCATCCTGCCTTTACCATCAATTCCCCAGAGTGGTAAAATATCACAACTATTTCCAGAGTGAATCATATGTATTCTTCTTGATTGTATTACAATTTTGGTATACAAGAGCGCGAGAAAGAAGCAGGAAATTGTGAGTGAATGGTGAGTGAATGAATATAAAATATCACATATGGTCACCAAGACCAACGAGTAACCTCTCATGTAAAGTTTTGTGAAAATATAAATACTTGTTTTATTTGTATTAAAAAAGGGAAAAAGAAAGAAAAGAAATGAATGACTCCTTACAGATAAGGGAGAAGGGGAAAAAATAAACAAGGAGAAAAGATAATCAACTTCTTCTATTCCTATTTATTAAGAATTGAATGTTGCAATTTAATGCACTTGCTATGCTATATTACCACTAAGATATTTGCTAAGATAATCATTTTAGCAAATGGAATCACATGTTTATTATAATTTTATTATTATTATCATTACCTTTATCATTCTTAGCATCATTAATAGTATCATTATTTTTATTATCATTATTATTATATTACTTCATCTTTCCTGTTCCCCCCTCTGCTTATGGCTTGCTGCCTTTGCTATTACCATCACCGGTTTGGCTCAAGCATTTATCCTGCCTTTACCATCATTACCAGAGTGAATATGTGGGCATTGGTGGAGTGGAGCTAATTGGCGAGAGAGTGGCAAGGGAAACAAACAAAGTTTTATTTTTCCTTTGTTACCCCCCTTTCACATGTAAATATGTCCAAGGAATAAAATATGCATATGTCACGTACACGCCCACACGCAACGCTCTGTTAATACACGCACACGAATACTGAACACACAAGACGCAGGTAACAACACGGACAATATAAATGCAATTGTACCATTATTATCAAGCTTTCTTATCGAGATTAAGCAGGTAATTCTGTATTACTATTTTTATTATTATGGTTTGATTGCTATCATTTTAACTTTATGATCACTATTATCATTATTACACTCCCTCATCTCCCCCTCCTGCCCATTTGTAACTGTTGCTGTTGATGCTGCTGCCGCCCTCACTGGTTGGTACTAAAAATATTAGTGCCATTATCATCATTACCGAAGAGGTGGTGATGGTGCTGGCGGTTTTGGAGCCATGGATACACCCCGTTATTTCCATTATGTCGTTGAAATAATGCACATTGAATGAACAGTGAATGAACTTATAAATAAATGAATACAATTTCACGACACTAATAGCCTCTCAGTGGTCAGATATCTTAAGTCCATTATGACCACTTGTTAATTAGTAATGCAATTCATGACACAAGGATTGGGAATCAGCTGGGTGAACCAAGCACACATGTCTTTGAACTGAACAATAATATTTGGAATATTTCAGTAAGGCAGAATATTTAAAATTAAAGTGAATTTTTGGCCTATAGGTTCGTTTTACAAATCCGCACAGAACAAATGTACGGACTATATAGTTTGCTCAATTATTAATTAACATATCATAGATTAATGACATGAAACATTAATTGGCAGACATTGTGAACTTAATAAGGTAGGGACATTTTAGAATTCAGCGGCAAGATAAATTTGATGTTCAGTTTATCAGCCCGTACAAAATTAAAGCATGATTTGCTCAATTATTAATGAATATATCAGGGATTTATGATTTGAAACATTAATTGGCAGCAAGGGAAGTAGGAACAGCTTGGCTACATAGACTATTCAACCATGTTTGGGTAGAACAACAGACACCACGAGACTGGGGAAACGCCATAATTATCCCTATTTGGAAAAACAAAGGCAGCAAAAGAGATTGCACACAATACAGAGGCATTTCACTGTTGAGTCATACTGGGAAAATATTTTGCAAAATTCTTGAAAAAAGATTACGAACTACTTTAGAACCCCAGCTAAGCGAAACGCAGCTTGGATTTAGGAAAAACAAAGGATGCACAGACGCCATTTTTGCTCTTAGACAACTTATAGAAAAATCAATTGAATTCAATGAAACACTCTACTTAGCCTTTGTTGACCAAGAAAAGGCATTCGATAGGGTAGATAGAAACAAGCTGTGGGAAATCCTTAAACAATATGGAGTGAGTACACATCTAACAAACCTATGTAGAAGTTTATACAACAACAGTGAATGCATAGTGAGAGCAATTGGAGGACACTCAGAACCCTTCACCATAAGATCTGGAGTACGACAAGGTTGTGTCCTGTCCCCTCTCTTGTTCATAACATATATAGACAACATATGTAAAGAAACCAGCCAAGCAGAGACAGCAAGAATACCGCATGACGAGAACACAGAAGAAGAACCATCTGCAAATCTAACCATTAGAGAACTCCTGTTTGCGGACGACCAAGCACTAATAGCAAAATCAGAAGCTGAATTACAAGACCACATGAATAGTCTAAACGAAATGTGTAGGGAACATAACATGAAAATTAGCACAAGCAAAACAGAGGTAATGACTATAACTAAAGAAGAACAAACAGCAACAATTCACCTAAACGAATATCCCTTGAAACAAGTAAAGAGCTTCAAGTACCTAGGAAGTATAATATCATCAAATGGCAGATCAGAAGACGAGATCGAATATAGGTGCAATAAGGCAAATCAACTCATTGGACAAATGGCACCAATACTAAAGAACAAACATGTATCAATAACTACTAAGAAAGCACTCTACAACACAATCTTCCTACCAACTCTGTGCTACCAATGCCAAACCTGGACAATGACAGAAAAAGAGAAAAGAAAAATCACAACAACAGAAATGAGGTTCCTGAGAAGAATACTCAACGTATCAAGAAGAGATAAGATCAGAAATGAAGAAATCAGGACTAAAGTGGGGGTTAAAGCTGCTCTAGATTTTATTAGAAAGCAGCAAGTCAAATGGTTTGGCCATGCATGTAGGCTACCAGTCAACAGCATGCCACAACAAGCAATGATGTACAGACCAGATGGAAACAGAGGAAGAGGCCGACCACGTAAACGTTGGACGGAGGGAATAACAGAATCCATGGGAATGTCGATATACGAAGCCCATAACCGGGCACTCTCACGAAGTTTATACTTCACCTCGACACCGCAAGGTACAAGAGGAACATGATGAGATGAGATGAGAGATTGGCAGATTGTGAAGCTCTTAATAAGGTAGGAATATTTAAGAATTCAGCGGCAACATAACTTTTATGTTCAGTTTATCAGCCCGTACAAAATTAACGCATGATTTACTCAATTATTAATTAATATTTTTTTTTTTTTTTTTTTCCCCGCGTTTCCATCCTGTTTCAGGATATTGCGGTCAACACCAGCATCTTTCAGCTGTATGTTGATTCCTAGGCTAGATTACGCTCATCAGCACGCCACGACTTTCTGAGCGACCGGCTCCATACTCTCATAAGTCACTTTTGCGATTCGAACCACTGCTAATTCTCGTCGCGTCACGTGACGAGAGTATTCGGGGTTAGCGGAGAAAGCTGCTAACCCCTCGGCCACGGAGCCGGTATTAATTAATATATCAACAATTAATTATTTTAAACATTAATTGGGTTGGTAGCCATTTTGAACCTTTTAATCAGGTCTGAAAGTTCAAGATTACAATGGTAATATGACCTTTATCTTCGGTCTATCAGCCCCCCGCAAGGTTTTCATGGTTTGTTCAATTATTAATTCATATGTCAGGGATTTATTATTTAAAACTTTAATCGGTGGCCATTGTGAATATCTTAATCAGGTCGGAACATATAAGATTACAGCAGCAACATGACCTTTATGTTCCGCTCACTAGTCTCCAAATTAACAACTTATGGTTTCCTAGGCATTATAGTTTTTTGTTAGTTTGTTTTTAAATAAACATCATATAACATTATTCGTTCTGTTTAGATTAATGGTTAGCCAGATTTTAATTTAATGCGATTGAATGACAAAATATTTCAAAAATTATTGTTTACTCAATTAGGCCTCATTATCACGAACAAATTGATGTATTGTTGCCAGGATCTTTGTTCACAAATACAAAAATTTACATTGGCATATGTGTTTTTAAAAAAACTACAGTGCTTTAAGTGTTTAGGCAGAAATTCATCTTAGTCCTAAAACAGTATTTTCGTCTTTGTTCATATTAAATTATAACTGACACACAAACATTAGTTAGGCCTGCATGTACTTTTTTTATCGGGCTAGTGAAATGCCGTGCAAGTTTATGGGATTTATGCAGACAAACATTGTGTTTAGAGGAAACATTCATTTATATAGTTCGTAAATTTAATTCATTTTGAACAAATAGTTCAGTCCGTGCTCTCTCTCTCTCTCTCTCTCTCTCTCTCTCTCTCTCTCTCTCTCTCTCTCTCTCTCTCTCTCTCTCTCTCTCTCTCTCTCTCTCTCTCTCTCTCTCTCTCTCTCTCTCTCTCTCTGCCAAATAGTGCATTACTTAACTTTCTGACCACAATAAAAATATCCTAGAATAATAAATCATACAATTCAACTGCGCATGCGTTTCTCTCGTTGCTTAGAGAATATTTAAAATATAATAATAACATGATAGTAATGCCTTGATTGACCACTACACTTATTAATAATTCTGTTCAAGCATTCTGTGGAATTACCAGATATCGAAAAGATTTTAAAAGCAAACTAAATAAGAAAGAAGGAGGGGACATAAAAATCTAGTAATTCTGACAAGGGAAATAACTAGAATTAGAAAAAAAGAAATGAAATACTAGCTATTATGTATGAAATTTCTCATATATCTATCAACTATTAAAATGGAAATAATGACATTAATATTAAATTCGCACATTATTATTTTAAGAATAATATGTTTTGTCTACTTATAGAAGATTTTTATTATTTTCTGTTAACTTATATTTTATAATCAATTTGTTTGTTCCATATTTATTGTTAATTTACAATAGTGTGCTCCAACAATGCGTATCCGGCTAGAAATAGCGACGGTTTATATATATTCACCTCGTACATTAAGGGTTTATCTTTTATTTTTTTGAAAGGCAGATTCTGTCTGAAACATAATTGTAAACACCTTCATCATTCAACGAAAATGCCCTTTAGTTTTGTGGAAGTGATTTCGATTGTTTTCACCACATGTAGATTTGGTGATCGAGTGAGATGGCAGAACATGACCGCCCACGCTTACCGGCATGGCACATGATAGATGGAGCTTTGGATTAAAGATTTCCTCTGTCACGGATTATTCAAACATTATAAAAATATCCTCGAACACCTGGTCCTTTCAGTGGCGACGATAGAGACAGGTTGTTTAAATTTGTGACTTGGTTGCAGGTTGGCTTGGCCACAGGTCTTACCGCAGTTGGATTCATGATTACAAGAGAAGAGGGCACAATGCTTGCATCTGCGCCCTATAAGAATTTCAAATATGGATTACCCTGGGTTCTGGCTGGAGCGGCGTATGGGTCAACAGTCGGCATCTTGCCAAGGTGAGAGTTATTTCTGGAACCATATTGTTGCAAGATTAAAAGTGTGCCAATGGGTCGTTGGTGTTCAGTCATATTTGTGCTCTTAAAGCTTGTACAGACAATGATGCCTTAATCAAGGATACAAGAATTGGTTCTCTGCCCCTGAACTTTTATCGGGCTGGTTTGTTTACCACGCGACCTCCTCAGGAAGGCATTAAAGACCGTAGCTAGAATAACACATGTGGAAACTGTGACCTAGACTAGATTGAGAGGGTGCCTCTTTATTTAATTTGATAGTTTCTAGATGCTGGATTTTTTTTCTTTTTTTTTTTCTGGCATGCTATAGGAGGGATCTTCACATTGATTATTTAACTCTGCGTTAACTGGAATAAAATGTTAATTTCTTTCTGTATACTGTATTTATTTTAATGTGTCATTCATTCATTCAGTAGCGTGTCCTTTGCAGAACCTCGCTCCCATAACAACCTTCCTGAAAACCTCTCGATCATAAACAAGATGTCCCGCGTTTGATACACCCATCTGGAGATCAGCTGCCACATCCTGCACCCATCATCTCTTTGGCCTTCCTCTTCCTCTCTTCCAAAGCATATACCCCTCCATTATTGTTCTCTCCAAACTTTCGTGACGTTTCAAGCGACCAAAATATTTCAATTTTCTTTATTTTATCGTCTTTAATAGCCAACATTCTTCAATATTCAGCTCTTGAAGTATTGATGCATTTGTTCTTTTCTTTACCCAAGATATTCTTAGAACTCGTCTATAACATTTATATTCAAAGGCATTTATGCGCTGTTCAGCTTGTTTAGTAAGTGTTCATGTCTCACAGGCGTATGTTGCAATGGAAAGATGCATGCTCTTAAAAATCTAATTTTTGTAGTTATGTCTGTCCCATTCCATAATTTATTCAGTTGTTTTAGTCTTTGAAGAGCAATTGATAGTCGTCGTTTAATTTCTTTCATTGTGTCACCGTTGTTGGTAATCAATGACCCAAGATATTCAAAATTGTCCACCACCTCCAATTTTTTTCTCATTAACATATGTTTCTTTCTCCATAGTGATTTTATCTGTATGCATTATCTTTGTTTTTGCAATGTTAAGATACAAGTTGTGATTTTCACTATTCAATTGGGTTGAGGCTATTAGGTTTTCTATACCAGTCTGTATTGTGGATAGCAATACTGTATCATCAGCATACCGAATCTCCGGTATGTCAAGACCACTGATATTTAGGGCATCATATAGCTCCCTGTTTATATTATCTCTTACATTTCTCATTATATTTTCGGCGTATAGGTTAAACAAATAGGGGGACAGCACACATCGTTGACGAACTCCTTGCTTGATGTCAAACCAATCTGATGTCTCGCCGTCTATTCTAACCGCTACTTGTTGATCTAGATAGAGCAATGAGTTGTATTACATGTGGTGGAAAGCCCATATTCCTCATGATTTCCCAAAGTTTTTTATGTTGTACACAGTCAAATGCCTTTGAATAATCCAAAAATATGAGAATAGATTTATATTAAATTCTCTGCACTTTTCTATTATTAAACGCATATTGAGAATTCCCATTATGATTTTTAGTAAAATTTTACTTGCAAGACTGATCAGGGCAACAGTTTTATAGTTGGTGCGTAATTTCAGGTTGCCATTTTTTGGTATTGGAATGAAGATACTTTTCTTCGAATCTTTTGGCCATATACCATATTTCCATATCCTTTTACAAAATGCGTAAAAATCTCAATGTGTAACCCTTGAAAAAACTTGAAGCAATATTCATTAGAGAAGTAACAATGTTCTGTGTGCGCATTACAAATATGAAGGAAATTACAGTACTTTTTAAACAAAACATGGCTTTGTGATGTTGTATTAATTACAAAATAAATTATGCTTGGAGCATAGTCATGTCTTTGTTATATTGTGAGTATTTGAACAATCATGACTGAAAAGGTTTAGTTATTAAAACCTGTATTATGTGGATATGTTAAACACCTGTTCAGCCAAAAAATGTTGACCAGTTCATGAACTGGACGAGATTAATAATTGTGGGAACAGCATATTCTGTCAACATATTTACATTGTGACAGGCAAACTAAACTACATGAAACACACTAAATGGCAATAATATTAAGGGTACTTATCTGAGTCGTATCCTTGCTTGGATTGACTGACGACTGACACGAGTTCGATGGCTATCAGTGTGGGCCGGATGTACGGTCAACGGGTCAAAGGTCAGCTATTGGCTAAACAACTCGGCGGGAAGTGGGTGGGGTGGAAGAGGCGCCCATGTGGGCAAAATTTAAAAATAGGATAGGCGAAGATGTCACGGGCGCACTTCGCAAATGGTAATTTATCTTTGTGTGCTCGAAACACAGTGGCGGAAGATTTTATTGTGTTGGTCCTCACAGAGGGGCATGAGTAGCGGTCGCTCGGAAAACGATTGCAAACCTCCGAACGCAAACCTGCCAAGAAATCCCACACAGCAGAAATAATGCTGGGGTAGACTGCGCCGTCCTGCAAAGGACATGCAACTATCTTTGTGGTGGACTATACAACTGGGGGAGGGGTGGGAGGGGTGGGGTTTGGAAGATAAATGAAACTGTGTTGGACATTGTGGCCGTGAGGGGAGAGTGTACCCAACTGGAAGATGAGACGGTTTTCTAATGTTTGACGATACCGTTCGTGGGATCGCCGTGACCTATATGTCAGCCATGCCACAGTGGTCAGGACTATTGAAGTGTATGGATACTGGTTTCTGGGCGCCACTTTTGATGGCAGAAAGATGTTGTCTAAATCTGTCAGCAAGACGTAAACCTGTCTTTCCGATGCACCAGATATCTCATGTCACAACGTGTGCAAGTAATCGCATAGACAACGTTGTGACTAATACACGAGAAGCCCTCACGGACGTGGAATGTCGCCTTAGGGAATACCAGACTCTGGGTTTGAAGTACATGTTGGCAGGTCTTACAACGCGATCGAAGACAAGCCACCGTGCCAGGAAGAGACTTGTGAGGTTGGGGTAGACTGCTGTATTCTTGTTACATTATAACAGCTTGACAATGACACAGCTGCATGAGTGCTGCTAATTATTGACTTTTGAATTCTTGTTTTTAATACTAACTGGTATGTGACATTTTACAGTTGATACCCAGATATATGGATATTTCACCATTAAACTGTTGATTACATTTAAGAATCTCATTTAAGAGATATTCAACAAATAAGTGATGGCCAGTGCCTGTCAGTTTTAGTTATTGACACCTGGATCCAACCTGAGCTGCAATAAGCAGATTCAATGACAAATACTAAGTGAAATAGTATACAATTTTGATTTTCGTTAACTTCGATGTTGGTTTTATTATTGATGGTGACATGTTTTGACATAGACAAATCACATAATGAATGATAATTCCTGAGTTTAATAACAAATCTTGGCGTGGCTATAATACAGCTATTGTCACGTGCTAGGACTATCACTGAAGTTACTCACAAAATGAGATCCATACACTTAACAGAATGTGTCTTTACTCAATTGGAAATATAATTCCATTAACCCATATTTCTTGTCCTTAAGAAAAATTAAGTGTGGGGTTATATTTTTTTTCTCAAATCTGGCTTTGTAACATCTAGCGTTGTAGAAGTGACACAACATTACAAAATGCTATACGGTTTTATTGTCAGGTCAGATATTTGACTCAACAGCTCATGCCAGGTTGTATACTCGGATGTCTGGAATATGGCTATTTCACTGTGTCACATTGTAAATGAGTAATCAATTTCATTTATAAGTAATACATTGTTTTATAAAAGCCAAGAAACAAAATAATTTAACAGGCCGCAATGAACAAAGACAAGACAAGAGGACCAAACGGATTAACAGTAGAATTATATCAACAATTCTTTCCTATTATAGGTAACCTTCTTCTAAAAGTCTATCAAGAAGCCTTTGACAAACAAGAACTCCCTGATAGTTGCAACATGTCTTATATAACACTTATACACAAATCAAAGACAGACAAGAGAAAATTGAACAATTACAGACCAATTTCACTTCTTAACACAGACTACAAAATTCTGGCCAAATCACCAGCAGGCAAAATCACACAACTCCTACCAAAGCTAGTACATCCAAATCAGCAATGTAGTAATAGTATACTGCACAGGAATATACAAAATCACACACATCATATTAGAGACATGATAACATACACACACCAGAAAGACTGTCAATCCTCCCTCTTGTCTTTGGACCAAAAGAAGGCCTTTGACAGAATCGCACACAACCCTAGAATACTGTAATATATTATAGGACAGTACTACAGAAAGGTCTATACCTCTCTCGAGGTATGGTGTCCGCCTCGAGTGCTGGAGGTCCCGGGTTCAAGCCCCGGTGAGGACCGGGATTTATTTCACTTGTTACACTTTTCTTTTATTTATTATTTATTAAATATATTGCATTATTTCACTTATTTTATCTCCTAACAATCTTGCTTCTCTGCGCCTACCTGCATCACGTGCATTACCAGTGGTTGGATCTCATACAGCCCCGATAACACAAGCACTGGGCGATTTGATCCTTAAATACGTTGTATGTCAATCAACCTTACTGACTCTATTTCATAGGGTACAGTATGAGTGAAGCCTCGTTTTTGCAGACCGACCTACTCTGCATTCCTTATGCGGTATGTCGCAGGCATTTTCACAACCTCTCTCTCTCTCTCTCTCTCTCTCTCTCTCTCTCTCTCTTTCTCTCTCTCTTTCTCTCTCTCTCTCTCTTTCTCTCTCTCTCTCTCTCTCTCTCTCTCTCTCTCTCCCAACAATCTTGCTTCTCTGTGCCTACCTGCATCACGTGTATTACCAGTGGTTGGATCTCAAACAGCCCTAATAACACAAGCACTGGTCGATTTGATCCTTAAATGTGTTGTATAGCTGTCAACCTGGCTGACCATTTCATATGGAATAGTATGAGTGAAGCCTGGTACTTGTAGACCGACGTACTCCACAGACCTCATGTGGTATGTCACAGGCACTTTTCCTCTCTCTCTCTCTCTCTCTCTCTCTCTCTCTCTCTCTCTCTCTCTCTCTTCTTCCATATACCTTGCACATGCCCGCATACACTAGCATTATAACGGTTGAGCACATATGTGCGATCACGCATGTCAGTCCACCCAGACCTTAGGATTCCCCTCACTATAACACATCGGAGTACATAATGGGGTTTTGGTTAGTGCCACCACCATGCTTGCGCGCCTCATGCTTCGTTAGCACACCCACTGTGATTACTTAGATACCCCAGCCAGCCTGGTTACCGTCCTGCCCTCGTTCCCCCACCCCCACCCCACTTCTTTCAATGTGCTCACTGAACCGTAACACCTAACACCGGGTATAAAAGAATACATCGGAGATTTTCTGAGTTGCTTACAGATCCGAACTGGGAGGTGAGTATGAACATTTTTTAAATTAACATTT
The DNA here is from genome assembly GCA_014155875.1 of Cepaea nemoralis. Classification (NCBI taxonomy): domain Eukaryota; kingdom Metazoa; phylum Mollusca; class Gastropoda; order Stylommatophora; family Helicidae; genus Cepaea; species Cepaea nemoralis. Next base: position 105,784 of record JACEFZ010000177.1, on the reverse strand, counting down.
TTTAGATTAACATTCTTTTCAATTAACATTTTTTTTTCTATTAACACATTTTTTTCAATTAACATTTCTTTCAATTCTCATTTTCTCTTCATTGCTTTCATTTTTTCATGCTTTTGTTCTTCTCGTCCTGTCGTCACCTTCTGATGTCGTCACAGGAGATCTCCTTGACTGTATGTTGTGTTTGTGAATGTGTTTGTTTGCTGATGAAGGCTAATAGCCACAAAAATTGTGACTGTCTACGTATAATTTCTCTAATCAATTTACAATGTTCATTTGTTTCTTGTAGTACTTGGTCATTTATTTTTCTGTCTGTCCATGGCAACTACTGAACCTAAACTTGCCAAGACATTCATTGTATGGTGGAAAGTGTGTGTGTTTTTTTTTTTTTTCAAAAATGATCCTGAATCGCCCGACCGGGAGACTGCGGTTCGATCCCCCTACTCCAATGTTTTTTTTTTTTGTTTTTTTTTCCATCTTTTAATGACATTTTTAATTTTTTTTACATATTAAACATTAGGAACTCAAATATAGAACTGAGAAACTCGAAGCTTGTGAATAAAATGTGCTCTATAGCTCTACGGAAGCTGCCGGGGAAGGAGGGGGGGAGGGCATCCCTCAGGCAACGACTTAGTGATCGAGTGTCGAAATCGATGGATCCGATAGATGTCTTTGTTTAATGTGAATTTTATTTGCCAATTAGGCAAAATTAGGCCCTGTAAGAGATACTTTTTACAACAAATAATTTGGGACCGTTAATTCGGAAGAGTGCACATTTTTTTTAAAAGTCGCAGTGATGCCGTCGATTGGTCGCATCAGCGAATAACGTTCAGTATAATTCACGGACGTCTGTGAATAATCTCTCCCATACACCTGGAGCGATCTCGGCTGGCAAAGATTAGTTTCATCTTCGTTCTAGGACATGCGGGAGTACAAGGGAATGAGCGGGCTGACAAGCTCGCAGGTGAGGCTACTGTGGGTGGGGGGAGGGGCGGGGAAGCGGACGCGCCATGGACCAGGCTGACATTCTGAATACTATACGAGAAGTAAGACTTTAGCGAGAACCAAGTGATGACTGTGAATTTACAACCATGGTCAGACCGTGAGAACAGCAAATTAAAAGAGGGGTAGTCAAACAAGAACACTACGCAGGAAGCCAAAGAAGACTGATAAACCAACATAGAACTGGCGTCGTTAGCCGCTACACGCTGCGGGATTTGCTGAGGAGGGGATCCGAGCACTTATGGACTGAATGGTTCGATGTGCAATGAGGACGATCTGTCGACTAACTAACTAACTAACTAACTAACTAATACCATATCATACAGTGAGGCGTGATGGAGTGTCGAAGCAGCCATAAGAATAGCACCGTTGGGAAAAGATACAACCGCAGGGCTAGATAGCACGAATGGAGGAAGATTCGTGATTTCTTGGCAAATCTATGTGCAGTTGTTTGCCATTGCTTTCAGACTTTCTGAACAATTAACCGGCACTCATACATTTGTTGGGAAACCAAAGCAAAGGTCTGTTTCGCCCGCAGCTGTGTCCGTAATCCCTCGCCACAGAGCCGGCTGTGTACATTGCCTGTGTACATGGTACGTGATTCTATCAATTAGTAACATCACACAATCGGCGGCCGAAATAGCTCAGTTGGGAGAGCGTTAGACTGAAGATCTAAAGGTCCCTGGTTCAATCCCGGGTTTCGGCAATCCGGCGGCAGCCACACTTTTTTTTTCTCCACGGTTTTTTTTCTTTCCTTTCTAAAAGTGTAGGAGTATAATGTTCATGTGTGTAATTAATTATATTGTTATTTTGAACAGTCTTCATGTGGACACATTTTATTTACTTGCACCACATATAATGCCCATGTGATGGCAGCCGTATGCTGCACAGTTTTTTCTCTCATCCCCCCCCCCCCCCCCCCCCCGGGCCGGATTTAGACTTAAGGCCCTAAGCTATTTGAAATATGGGGCCCTTTATAAGTCCATATATACATATATGACAATTCCTCACTCGGACACTATTTTTTGCCCCCCCCCCCCCCACTTTGGGGACCCCAAGCTATAGCTTGTGTAGCTTATACGTAAATCCTGCACTGCCCCCCCCCCCCCCACTGACTCACTCTCACAGAGAGAGGGAGAGAGGTGGACACTGGTAATAGGGTATCGTGTATGGACGAGGCTTGAGATAAAAACGAGCGGAGATGGCAAAAAAGAGGAACTCGACCAGACACGCAGTAACAGAAGCTGTCCAATGCACAAAAGACCAGAAAAACCTATACCGCACTATGAACCACCACAACTATAACCAACGTCATTGAGGCGGGTTGAACGAGGTGGAAAGTTTCTTTTTTTTTGACAAATCGGAATCGGAATTTTAATTGCATTCCATATTTCCCGGCATGGCTAGAACAGTAGAGCCATTCTATTGGCTAAAATAATAGAGCCACTTTAACTCTGATGGCCAGAACAATAGAGCTACTTGAACTATTGGTTAGAACAATACTTAAAGTTAGTTGCATATCTTTTACAGGACGTCGCAGTCAATTCAGAATTGTTTTGGCTGGTTGTGATCTCTTGGCAAGTTTACGTTCAGTAGTTAGCCATTGCTTTCTGAACGACCAGTACCCATACCATTTTATAAAAATCCCAACGCAAGGTAGTCCGCTGCCGAATCACCCGCAGCTGTTTCGAATGTGGTATGTGGGATTATGAACTGCGCCAGTAACGCCTTCACCACAGAGTCGGATAGAACAATACAGCCACTTTAATTGTTATCTTTGTTCACCCGGAGGTTTTTTTTTCGGACGTCGCTTAAAAGTCGACTTCATTGCACCGGGTTTTATCCCATATGGCTCAGTCTCTTTCCGTAGCACAGAAAGCGTCGCACAAAGCACGAACTCCGTAACTTTTAGCGACGACCCACATGAGTCTCCGAAACATATAACTCGTAAACCGAAGGACGCGGCCCGGAATCGAACACACAACCTTCGGAGCACGAGTCAAACGGCTTGACCACTTCGCCACAGAGACTCCCAATTTCGGACGTGATTGCCTTGTGCCCATTTACAGCAGAGCTGTGTTCTTGCGCCGTTAAGCCGACACATCTGACTTCTGCGGGCATTTGTTGACTGGGTTAACCTTCCCGGGGACTTTAATTCTATTGACTAGAACAATAGAGTCACTTTAACTCTAGTGGCTAGAACAATAGAGCCACTTTAACTCTAGTGGCTAGAACTATAGAGCCACTTTAACTCTACTGGCTAGAACAATAGAGCCACTTTAACTCTAGTGGCTAGAACAATAGAGCCACTTTAACTCTAGTGGCTAGAACAATAGAGACTCTACTGGCTAGATCAATAGAGCCACTTCAGCTCTAACATGTGTGGTGACTTCGTACCGTCAATATTTATGACTGTAATATCCGGATCGAAACCTCTGGAGCATTGATATTGGGACAAGTTGTTTGCCTTATCGTGGGTATCTGTGGCGTGAGGGGGGGGGGGGGGGGGGGGGGGGGGGGGGGGGGGGGGGGGGGTGTTAGTGGAAGCAGTTTGACAATTCCCTGACATGCCGGGTGACATCAACAACAGGCGATTCGGGAACAGATGGCCTTGTATTGATGTCAATGGTATGAGAGTCGGCAGAGGAAGAGGCCGACCACGTAAACGATGGACGCAGTTAATAACAGAATCCATGGGAATATCGATACATGAAGCCCATAAGCGGGCACTCTTCCCGCTGTTTATACTTCACCTCGACACCACAAGGTACTAAGAGGAACATGAGATGAGAGTCAGTCATTCAGATGGTAAACCCGGGAAGGTTAACCCGGTCAACAAATGCCCGCAGAAGTCAGATGTGTCGGCCTAACGGCGCAAGAACGCAGCTCTGCTGTAAACAGGCACAACGCAATCACATCCGGAAAAAAACTCCGGATGAACGCAGAAGAAGAAGAAGATGATGGTAAACTAATGAACGTAAAATGTCCCGGTAAATCACCTATAGCCAATAAATTCTAGCGTTGATTGCAACGCCCAGTAAAAGTACTACACACCTAACTTATAATGCCCTATTAAATGGAATTTCGTAAAGGCGTCTGCACGGACCGCCTCCACCTCCATTCCCATGCTGTGTGTGGTGTTAGAAAAGGCGGGATGAGTTGGCCGAAGAGACTTTTCACTCGACCCTATGCCAATGTACTATATCCAAGGAGCTGTGCTGCAGGGTTTTGCATCCCCTCTCCAAGCCCAGAAACCAGTGGGTAACCAAGACAGGAACTGACACTTCACATCTGCAGAGAGCATTTCAGGAAAAGGTCATGATTCAGCAAGACAAATGCAAACTGACTGGTATTAGGACTGGCCTGGACATGTTCCCTTTCACTCGTCAGATGACTGAACCTCTCACACAACAGATGAATTAACCCCCTTCACAACTGAAGAATGAACCTCTCACCCACCATAAGAATGAACTTCTCAATCAACAGAAGAATGAATCTATCTATCAACAGAAGAATCAACCTCACATAACAGATGACTGAACCTCTCACTCAACAGATGACCGAAACTCTCTCAAACAACTGAAGAATGAACCTCTTACACAACAGAAGAATGAACCTCTCACACAACAGAAGAATGAACCTCTCACACAACTGAAGACTGGACCTCTCACACAACAGAAGAATTAACCTCTCACACAACAGAAGAATGAACCTCTCACACAACCGAAGACTGGACCTCTCACACAACTGAAGACTGGACCTCTCACACAACAGAAGAATGAACCTCTCACACAACAGAAGAATGAACCTCTCACACAACAGAAGAATGAACCTCTCACACAACTGAAGATTGAATCTCCTGCTCAAAATGAAGTGACAAAGCACCATACACAAACTAAAAATGGTACAAGCACAATTAACAATGCACACATGTTCTGAGTGTGATAATGACAGTACAAACAGCGTCCTTGTATTTATAAATACAAAATCAGTCATGATCCCATTTGTTTTTAATGCAACATAAAATGGGGTCCCAGTTTCATAAATAGAATACAATCATCAGACCCCGTTATATAAATATAACACAATAAACAGGTTATATAAAGCACACCACAGTGGCGCCACATTGATAAATAAAACATGAATGTTTTAAATGCAACATAAACAGTTAATTCATTTCATAAATGCAAATGACAGTGGTCCCAAATTTGTAAATGCAATACAAACAATTTGAGCACAGAAAACACAAACAATAGATTGCACAATTTATTGCCGCATATTACACTGCATCTTGTCGGTGCATACTGCAGAATTCTTTTACTACCATGGCTTCCTGCGCATGTTATGCCAAGAGCTAACTAAGAACAGCACTACAGCCATATCTAAGCTCCCACTATGAGAACATTTAAAACACAATAAATAAAAGTTAAGCAGCTTTAAAAGTCCTGACAATGGAACTTGCTTTGGATGTGTGATGTGTTAGAACCGTCACACTTTGTATTCTGGAGCGCACGCAAGAACAGGTGGCCTGTCTTTCTTTCATGTAGCGAGCGATGAGCCCAGGTATTGACCCCTCACCCGGCCGCACTCCTGCCACTGTCAGCACAACTTCCTAACCCTTCCGTCAATGTGCCCGTTAAATATGATTTTCATTGGCACCTTGCTGTCTTGACAGACAATAGTTTGTTACATTGTGCTTCAAAAAGGCATAATAACTACAACCCATGATGGTAGTGAATGTGACTGATCAGACCAATTCACGCTGTAAATGTTCATCCACAGTGGATGCATGTGAACACACGGTCATTTCCACCATCATGCATCATTCTATGTCTCTATTTTTTTTTAAAGTCCTATGTCTCATATGCTCAGTGTGTGACTTATCTGCAATCATTTTCTCCTTTGTCTTTATTCTATTTCTGATATTTGCCCTCCATGCAACACATTCGGCAGCGACTTGCTCCCAATGTGCATTATCAATGCCTGTATCAATGATGTCCCGCTTACACACATCTTTGTATCATAATAGAGACCAACCTCGAGATCTTTTACCTATCTGTAATTCACCAAAAAAGATGTCCTTTGGAATTCTACCATCATCCATCCTCTTAACATGCCCTATCCATCTAAGTCTACAAAGACTGAGCATGGAGCGAATCGTCACACAACCTGACATTTCAAATACTTCAGTACAAATACGATTTAAACAAAGTGAAAATGAGTAAAGCATGTTCTATGAAACAATCACAGTACAGAAACATTAAAATATAAAATCAGAACAATGAAAACAGCTATAAGGAATCTCACAGGGTGTATTTTTAACGACTGGGTTTTTTGAAAATATTGCGTTCCAAGCTTTGTATTTACCTTTTATGGTGCATGAGTTCACAGAGGGTGAATGCAAAACTTGGAATGGCAATATTTTCAAAAACCCCACAGTCATTAACAATACACCCTGTATAATAAGCCAAACTGCTAAATAACCATTTGAGAACATAACTGATTTAGTGCCATGGGATGATTAATCATCTTAAATGACTTCCCATATCTGCCAAGAGCTTATATATAGCCATGTTGAAATTGCATTATAATACAATATTTCTGGAGGTCAGCATGGCTGAATGGATACTAACGCATGTTCTTAAACATCCAGTGCGCTGATGCCAAGGTAAGGGGTTCAACCCCTACACCAGACAGTTGGACTAAAATGTTGACCTCTCGTCCTTGACTAGGGGACATAAATTACAAGTACCTCTGAAGTCAGAGTGGGTTCGCCTGATGGTGAGGGACCCTGTTAATGGGGAAAGCCAATCCATATGCAAAATTCAGTCCAGCACTAATAGAAGTAGTGTGAATGGATAATAATTGAGGTCAAAACAAGCAAGCACCAAAACAAAAAACAACAACAACAACAACATCATGTTTGCTACTATATAAACAACTTTGAAGTCATGACTGTGACACACCCCTACTTCCCATATACTGCTATCAATGTTTGTTTGATCCAACTCAACATTTTATTTGGCACAGAATCTATTAAGTAAACGACATATTAGTTTCTGAATGCAAACCAGCTGCAATACCCTGTCCTCCTCAAGGATCATATATAGTTGCATTGATATGGACCAGTAAACAGAATGTATATAACCCTCATCATCATCATATGTCCTGCCAGGTGTAGGCGTTCACGGCTCTCCACAGATCTTGGTCTTTGGTGCTCTGGATCAACTTTGCTAATGTTATTCCTCCATGCAACCGTCTTAATACATCCAGCAGCATTTCTCTTTGTCTGCCTCTGCCTATTTTCCCCTCGATCTTTCCAGTTGTCACAATATTTTCCAACGCCTCTCTTCTCATCACATGACCAAAGAAAGCTGTTTGTTTTTCTTATTATTGTATATAATGCTATAATTTCATTATCCCCTTCCAGGCAATCATTGTTAGTTACTTTGGCAGTCCTGAACCATATCTGCTTCTAAGCTCTTCCTAAACTATTCCGGCAAACATACAAACATTAAAAAACAGGAATGTCATGAATGATCTTTACATAGGAGATCAGCATAAAATAACACCCAAAAGATTCCAAAACATGTACAAACTTTCAGACATTTATGTACACCTTGTTATGAGTAAGACAAAAACAATTATTGTTCTCCCGTGTGTTGCTGGGGCCCATATGGGGGAACAAAGAATAATAACACTGTTTCCTTCCATGCACGTCGTAAGAGGTGACTAAGGAAGCTATGGTTCCGTCGCCCAGCTACTGTGTGTGTGCATGGCACGACACTGTGAGCTATGAATTTCACGTGGAATGCTTTTACATCTGTTCGCAGTTTGTAGCGTGTACTGCATGTTCGGAACGATGGCGGTCGGCTGTGCTGGATTGACTGGTTTGCCTTTTCGGTTCACGAGTGCATTTTTCAAGAGACGCCTGGGAGTTGTCACTGGAGCTACGGAGTTCGTGCTTTGTGCTGCGCTTTCGGCGGGTTGCCCTGCAGAAAGAGACCGAGCCACCATATGGGATAAAACCCAGGTCAATGAAGTCTTTCTGGTGACTGCCGTTTCCATCGACAATGAACTGTATTTCTCGTGGAGGACTTTTGTGTTGGCATTCTGGCGGCGGCATTATGCACAGTGTACCTGTGCGGGCTGTTGGCTTGCCGATACTCCTGTCTATTCCTTTGTTCATATAGGGCAGTGAGGATCATTTTGTGTGATATTCACTGGCATAGGAACAGAGCATAATGGGAACGACCCGTTGCCGTGAAGTTGGAACCGCGACTAAATAACTAACTAACCAATTATCATTATAGAAATTGCACCATTGCCAGGAGTGTTTGTCCTGAGGACTAAACGGGTTGCCATGGTGTCAAGGCAAGAGGATGGACTTATTGCACTAAGTGAGGGTCAGCATGGCTGAATGAACAAGAATGTGCGTTCTTGCACATCCGGTGTGCTGATGACGAAGTAAGGGGTTCAACTCCTACACCGGAAAGTTGGACTAAAATATTTACTACTCATCCTTTACATGAGGACGTAAATTACAAGTAACTCTGAAGTCAGAGTGGGTTCACCAGATGGCAATGGACATTGGTAATAGGGAAAGTTAATCCACATGCACAATTCAGTCCAGTACTACTAGAAGTAGTGTGTATGTACTACGCTTGAGTTCAAAGCGAGCAAGGGCCCCCCCCCCTACCCAAACAAAAAAATTGCCACACACAGAGATCAAGCTAGATGGATATGCCACATAATGGCAACTTTATAAACTACACAGAACCATTTCCCAACTGTCTTATATCATGTTTTGACTTATTTGCTGACTTACCCTTGTATTTATTTTCCCCACAGATATTTTCTTTATTAACACTGAGATCCTTTATTGAGCCTGAAGTCTTGTACATGCACTTGTGTCTGTTTCTTGCAGGATTCTTGCATACTTCTTTGTTTCATGTTGTACTGATTAACCTGCTGCAGTCAATATCTTTCTTGTTATTTGAAGTTAATGTTGATTGCATACTAATAATAAAAATAAAAATAATAATAATCACCTGACATATTAGTTTCTGAATGGAAATAACAACAATAATCATCATTATCATTATATTTTTGCAATTACTGTCTTTGATTACACTGTCTTTGATAAACTGTACCATTTTTTGGAGTTCCTCTTTAATTTCATACACTGTAGAGTTTAGTGTTGATTCAATAATAATAAATAACAATAATTATTATTGTTATTACATTGTCTTCTTCTTGCGTTTGCTGTATTTAATAACTACTTCGATGGGTGAATTATAACGATGAACCATGTTTTGGAATTCCTCATTAGTTCCAAATAGCATAAAATTTAGTGTTGATACAGTAATAACAATAATAATAATGATAATCTTATTATTATTATTATTGCGATCATTGTGTTTAATAATTAAATTGATTGCCAAGATAAATTAATTGACAAGTTGTCACAACGAATTTAACATTTTTTAAGAATTCCTCTTTAGTTCCAATTAGTGTGGAAATTAGTATTGATTCAGTAATAATAATAAGAATCAAAGCAGCAATCTCTTGCAATCACTATTTTTAATGATTGCAATGATGGGCGAGTTGTCACAATAAACTTAACCACATTTTAAAGTTCCTGTTTAGTTCTATACAGTGTGAAGTTTAGTGTTGATTCAGTAATAATAAAGATAATCATAATAATAATAATCATAATAATCTTCCTCTTCTTGCAATCACTGTCTATTATGATTGCATCGATGGTTGAGTTGTCGCAATGAACTGAACCATTTTCTCAACTTTCTCTATAGTTTCATATAATGTGGAGTTTAGTGTTGATCGAGAAATAACGACAAAAGTAATAATAATCTTCTTCTTGCGATTATTGTCTTTAATGATTAAATTGACTGGCAAGTTGTCGTGAAGAACTGAACCAATGTTTAGAATTCCTCTTTAGTTCCATAAAGCGTGGAGTTTAGTTTTAATTCAATAATAATCATATAACAATCATCTTCTTCTTGCGATTATTGTCTTTAATGATTAAATTGACTGGCAAGCTGTCACAAAGAACTGAACCATTTTTTTAAAAGAATTTCTCTTGAGTTCCATAAAGTGTGGAGTTTCAATCAATCAATCATGTGCCATGCCGGAAAGCGTGGGCGGTCATGACTCGCCATTTCACTTGATCACCAGAGTCGTGGATCAGCTCAGTGTTCCTGTCTCATCCATGCCATGTGGCCAAGCCTTCCAGGTATTTTCCTCTCAGTCTTCCTCTTTGTCTGTTCCCTTCGATCTTGCCAGTTGTCACTAAGTTCTCCAGTCCATTTCTTCTCATTACATGTCCAAAAAATTTTGACTGTCTACGTCTAATTTCTCTAATCAATCTACGATTTTCATTTGTCTCCTGTAGTACTTGGTCATTGGTGTGGAGTTTAGTTTTGATTAAATAATAATAATAATCTTCTTTTTACGATCATTGTCTTTAATGATTAAATTGACTGGCAAGTTGTCATGAAGAACTGAACCAATGTTTAGAATTAACCTTTAGTTCCATAAAGCGTGGAGTTTAGTTTTGATTCAATAATAATCATAATCTTCTTCTTGCGATCATTGTCTTTCATTATTAAATTGCCTGGCAAGTTGTCATGAAGAACTGAACCAATTTTTAGAACCCTCTTTAGTTCCTTAAAGCGTGGAGTTTAGTTTTGATTAAGTAATAATAATAATTTTAAAAATATCATCAGTAATGAGCGAAGTGCTCCAGCGACAGTTTTCTATGTTGTAATACCATGCCAGAGTCTTTCCTCAGGACGGAGGGATGTACATATTTGTAACCGATGGTTGAGCTGGGTTGTAAGTGATTGTCCCTCCACCTACATGTGATAAGGGTGGACCTGGCGTATGGCTTCCATTGATGGCCGGCGTGGGTACAACTGCTGCGTCTATCGATGCAGGGAAGCTGTTGATTGGAGCCGGTGTGTGCCTGAAGACAGAAGAGATGATCAAACTATATCAGCCATGTCAGTTCACAGGGCTCACTTGATGACGGTAACATTATGTCCCATGACAGTCTCTGTCATCATTGCATCATCATCATTGGCACCTTGCCGTCTTGACAGACGATAGTTTGTGCTCTAAAAAGGCATAATAACTTTTAGACCAGGGATGGAGTTATTGCCTCTCCATAGCACAAAGCCTGGGCTAAAATATAGAGATCATGTGTTGCCCATGCAGCATGATCCCTCTCTCGGCCTGCCTAGTTCACTCCAGAGGAAAGGTAACACCCCTACATCTGGAACAAGACAAGCTGCAGAAGCTGCCGGATCAGCAAAGCAATGCTCTAACTGTCCGCCTGTCGGAGCTTCGATCCTAGACCAGTCGCCAACCAAGGCTTAGGGCCTGGTCTGCCCTGCCATGACAATTTTGTCTTTAACTTGCATTTCCTCGCACCAGGGTAAGGCTTGTACCCTCCCAATTGTGCTCTTCCGCCCGAAGCCGTTGGCACAATGTGGGGTGTCGGGTTTGGTAAGCGCCGCCCAACGTTCGGCGCTAACAGAAACCAGGTAGTACCGTCTACTGTTATACGGTAGCTCAGTCATATCTGACTAAGACCTGACAACATCTCCTGTCACAAAGGTGTGAAATACTGGGAAATTCACATGGTCTCAACTATGACATTATGTGTTGGTGTGACCAATTCTCTTGCTTATCATACAGGTGTGAAATACTAGGAAAAATGCATGGTCTTGACAGTAACATTGTGTGTTTCAGTGACCACTTCCCTTACTCATCACAGAGGTGTTAAGTAATATGACTTAACATAGTCTCAACCATGACAGTATGTAGTGGTGCAACTATTTCCTTTACACATCTTACCTGTGTGAAGTAATAGGACCTTACATTGGCTTCATAATGACATGTGTTGGGGCAAACAAATCCCTTACTCTTTATAGATGTCTACAGTAATAGGCCATAACACTTTCTAAACAACGTATCTGTTGGGGCACACATGAGAATACAAATGTCACATTGTTAACACAAATGTTACAAATAACTTCAAAATGGTATAAATAGTAACATATCTAAGTCTGTGGATAACAAATGTTACAGAACATGTATGAAATGATATCAACAGTGACAGATCTCAGATTGTGAATACAAATATTACAGAACATGTATAAAATTATATCAACAGTGAAAGATTTCAGATTGTGAATACAAATGTCACAGAAAACTTCCAATAGGTTACCAACAGTAATAGATCTCAGATTGTGAATACAAATGTTACAGAACATGTATAGAATGTGGAATGTCCTAGGAAACACTGAGACAGTAGAATGTCCTAGGAAACATTGAGACATGGGAATGTCCTACAAAACATCAACAGTGGAATATCCTACAAAATTCTGACATTGGAATGTCCTAACAAATACTGAGACAGAGGCATCCCACAAAATAATGGCACAGTGGAATGTCCCAAAAACACTGACATTGGAATGTCCCACAAAACACTGACATTGGAATGTCCTAAGAAATACAGAGACAGTGGAATGTCCTACAAAACACTGAGACAGTGGAATGTTCTACACATCATTGAAACAATGGAAAGTCCTACAAAACACTGAGGCAGAGGAATTTGATTCTCAAAGATCACATCTTCATCACCTCTAGTTCCTTAACATGTGGATATTTCCGTGTTCCATAAATAAATCCATGGAGAAAAAAACGGATGACACATAACCTAAAGAAAACTCTACAGTAGGCTGTTTATCTATCACAGGGATTGTGTATGTGTGTGTTATTGGGTGGGTGCACAACTGAGAGAGTTTATGTAAATGATTAAATATGTATGCAAGTATGTATGTATGTGTTTATGCATGTCTGTGTGTATGTGCATCTGCCTGTCTCACAACATGGCAATATGTATTATGTTCACAACATTCATTGGACAATGTTACATTTGTGATAATGTAACATGCACAATAGATGATTCTTGTACAAAAGATAAGAGATTGGAAGGGTTGAATGTAAGACAGGCCTGTGTGCCCAATTTGTGACTCTTTGAAAATAAAGTTTGTTTGTTCCTGCACATCGAAAAAAACCTACCCATGAAAAGATTGCTGACCAGGGGGCACCATGTGCATATGTGTATAACTCTGCGAGGAAATCGGGGCACCTGAGCACTGTGGTCCAGAACTGTTGAGGTGACTCGCAGTTGGAAGTCCACCTGCTCCTCCAGGAACCAGATGTGGCTGGCTATTGTACACCTAGAAAACATACAACATAACACATATTTGAAACATATACAAACGGACAATATGTGACATTATAAAGCGAGTTGCACTGCGTTGTTTCGTCCAGCCTGTGGCTGAGTATATCAAATTTTGACAAGTATTTTTTGGGGTATGCTTTCCCTGTCATCAGCAGTATTGATCCAGAACACCAAAGACCGAGATTTGTGGAGAGACATGAATGCCTATGCCAGTTGGCGGGGCACTTGATGACGATGATGATGCTTTCCCTAGCCTTTGACCACAACCCAGTCTACTTACAAGGCAGCAGATTTTTGTATCTCTTCATCATCATTATGTGCCATGCCGTTAAGCACAGGCGATCATGTTTCGCAAATCTCAAATGATCACCAATCATGAATCAGCTCTGTATTCTTGTCTCCACCATGCCACGTGGCCCAGCCATCCAGGTATTCACCTCTCTGCCTTCCCTTATTCTTTTCCCCTCAATCTTGCCAGTTGTCACTAAGTTCTCCAATTTATTTCTTTTCATAACGTGTCCCAAAAATTGTAACCGTTTACGTCTAATTTCTCTAATCACTTTACGGTTTTCAGTATCTCTCCGTCTGGTCCAAATCTTTTGACCTGTGCAACATGGGAGACCTTGCAAGTAGATGTGCCAGCATCAGCATTGCTCTTGGGGGTCAATGGACCATGCAAGCCCGTCTATCACTTCATGGCGGGGACACAAGAGAGGGGAACGGATGATGTGAAATGCATGTATACATGGATTAGAAATTGTATATATACATGGATTAGAAATGTATGTATACATGGATTAGAAAGTTATATACACATGGATTATAAATTTATGTATACATGGATCAGAAATGTATGTATAAATGGATTAAAACAGATTTTATAAAAATGATAGTCCATTTATAACATCAAGTAGAAGTCAGTATAGCCGAATGTTTAAGACAGCGCCTTCTTAAACATCTGATGTGCTGATGCTGAGGTAAGGGTTAAACACCTAAACCAGACAGTTGGTCTAAAATGTTGACTTCTCATCCTTGATTTGGTTATGTAAATTACAAGTACCTCTAAAGTCGGAATAGATTCGCCTGATGGCAAAGGACACTGGTAACAGGGAAAGCTAATCCACACACAAAATTCAGTCTAGTGCTATTAGAAGTAGTGTGTATAGACTACGCTTGAGTTTAAAGCAAGGGAGCGCAAAAAAATTGTTTGTTAAATAACATCATGTAACAACAATATAGAGATGAGAAAAAGAAATAATACGCATAGCTAGTCTAACGAAGCCAAGGATGCAAAAAAAAAAAAATAACATCAAGTAACATCAATATAGAGACGAGAAAAATAAATATGGATAGCTGGTCTAAGAAAGCCACGGTGGTGCAGTGGTTAGTGTACTGGCCTGCCGGCCCGGTGGTCATGTGTTTGAATCCCCATTCACAACTGACCTGGGCTGCCAGGTTGACTTGGCCTAACATGTGTACCAGGTTATGTTCTGGGAAGTAAAGAGGGCTGGTCAGACATTGACCACACCAGCCATTCAGTGCTGATGATGTAGACACACATGAGGGCTACCACCATGTACCCATTACCTGACTGGTATGTGTAGGAGGGTCCTGGACTCTGTTGTACTGTATCTGGCCTGTAGCACTACATGGCTCTGAAATGTGTACTCTAGACAAAGCAGATAAGGGAACTAGAAAGTGTTTGAGCTGGACATGAAACAGATATGTTTTGACAGAAGCAGAAACAGATATGTTTTGACAGAAACAGAAACAGATATGTTTTGACAGAAACAGAAATGTTTTGACAGAAACAGAAACAGATATGTTTTGACAGAAACAGAAACAGATATGTTTTGACAGAAACAGAAACAGATATGTTTTGACAGAAACAGAAACAGATATGTTTTGACAGAAACAGAAACAGATATGTTTTGACAGAAACAGAAACAGGTATGTTTTGACAGAAACAGAAATAGATATGTTTTGACAGAAACAGAAACAGATATGTTTTGACAGAAACAGAAACAGATATGTTTTGACAGAAACAGAAACAGATATGTTTTGACAGAAACAGAAACAGATATGCTTTGACAGAAACAGAAACAGATATGTTTTGACAGAAAGAGATATATTTTGACAGAAACAGATATGTTTTGACAGAAAGAGATATACTTTGACAGAAACAGATATGTTTTGACAGAAACAGAAACAGATATGTTTTGACAGAAAGAGATATATTTTGACAGAAACAGATATGTTTTGACAGAAAGAGATATACTTTGACAGAAACAGAAACAGATATGTTTTGACAGAAAGAGATATATTTTGACAGAAACAGAAACAGATATGTTTTGACAGAAACAGATATGTTTTGACAGAAACAGAAACAGATATGTTTTGACAGAAAGAGATATGTTTTGACAGAAACAGAAACAGATATGCTTTGACAGAAAGAGACATATTTTGACAGAAACAGATATGTTTTGACAGAAAGAGATATATTTTGACAGAAACAGAAACAGATATGTTTTGACAGAAACAGAAACAGATATGTTTTGACAGAAAGAGATATATTTTGACAGAAACAGAAACAGATATGTTTTGACAGAAAGAGATATGTTTTGACAGAAACAGAAACAGATATGTTTTGACAGAAACAGAAATATTTTGACAGAAACAGAAACAAATATGTTTTGACAGAAAGAGATATGTTTTGACAGAAACAGATATGTTTTGACAGAAACAGAAACAGATATGTCTTGACAGAAACAGAAACAGATATGTTTTGACAGATATGTTTTGACAGAAACAGAAACAGATATGTTTTGACAGAAAGAGATATATTTTGACAGAAACAGAAACAGATATGTTTTGACAGAAAGAGATATGTTTTGACAGAAACAGAAACAGATATGTTTTGACAGAAAGAGATATGTTTTGACAGAAACAGAAATGTTTTGACAGAAAGAGATATGTTTTGAAAGAAACAGATATAAACAGATATGTTTTGATAAAAACAGATAGAAACAGATATGTTTTGACAGAAATAGTCAGAAACAGATATGTTTTGACAGAAACAGATATGTTTTGACAGGAAACATGTTTTTTTTGGTTTTATGCTCTTATTCTCACAGCTTTACCACAGTTAACCTTATATCATTTATGCATGTGACTAATTCCTAAAATGATGTGATAAAAATGTCTTACTTGTGGAAGATTCCCGATGACGCTGCCAACTGCTGGTGGAATGGAAGCATACATGCCAGGGACGGCCTGGGACAGCTGCAAACTGCTGTAGCCATAGGTCAGTGTTTCCTTCATCAAGCCGTGGTACATCTGCAGGGCATCCATCACTCGTTTGTTGAGCTCCACAAGGCAGGCATGCTTTCTGGCAACAACAGGGAACAAGTACAGGTGGTTGGGTTGGTTGGTTGGTTGATGGGTGGGTGGTTGGCTTGTTGGTAGTTGGGTGGTTGGTGGGTGATTGGTTGGTTAGTTGGTTGGCTAGTGGGTGGGTGATTGGTTGGTTGGCTGGTGGGTGATTGGTTGGGTGGTAGTGGGTGGTTGGTTGGTTGGCTGGTGGGTGATTGGTTCATTGGTAGTTGGGTGGTTGGTTGGTTGGTAGTTGGGTGGATGGTTGGTTGGCTGGTGGGTGATTGGTTGGTTGGTAGTTGGGTGGTTGGTTGGTTGGCTGGTGGGTGATTGGTTGGTTGGTAGTTGGGTGGTTGATGGGTGGTTAGTTGGCTGGCTGGTGTGTGGTTGGTTGATTGGATGGCTGGCTGACTGGCTGGTGGGTGGGTGGGTGATTGGTTGGTTGGTTGGTAGTGGGTGGTTGGCTGGTGGGTGATTGGTTGGTTGGTAGTTGGGTGGTTGATGGGTGGTTAGTTGGCTGGCTGGTGTGTGGTTGGTTGATTGGATGGCTGGCTGACTGGCTGGTGGGTGGGTGGGTGATTGGTTGGTTGGTAGTGGGTGGTTGGCTGGTGGGTGATTGGTTGGTTGGTAGTTGGGTGGTTGTTTGGTTGGTAGTTGGGTGGTTGGTTGGTTGGCTGGTGGGTGATTGGTTGGTTGATTGTTTGGTAGTTGAGTGGTTGATGGGTGGTTAGTTGGCTGGCTGGTGTGTGGTTGGTTGGTTGGATGGCTGGCTGGTTGGGTAGTTGGTTGGTGGGTGGATGGCTGGCTGTCTGGAAGACATGTAGGAGACTGAGCACCAACTCTTTGAGTTCAATATGTTGACTTTCAGGAAGCCTGAGCTTAAAAATGGCCGGCATCTATTAGAATAAAGTGACTGTAGGGATTTCCACCTAACTTGGTACTGAATTACAATCTCCATGGGTACTGTATTGTGGATGGTCCATGGGGAAGTTGTGGCTGAAAGGTTATCGTGTCTGACTCAGGTCCAGACAGTTCAGGGATCTCAGCACAGGGCTAAGAACTTTTCCAACAACCACTGTTGTTTAATGTCAAATACTTCTTTCACTCGCACTTCTTTTGTCTCCTTCTCTCTCTCTCTCTCTCTCTCTCCCCCCCCCCTCCCTCACACACACACAAACACAAATGCTTTATGACATCTTTTGTCCAGTATTTCCCCATTGGGGCATCGACCCACACTCACTTTAAGATGTCCTATCTTTTTGCATCTCCTACAGCTTTCTCTAGGTCTTCCCCATATTATTTATCTGTCCTTAATTCTCTTCTCCATGTTTTTTAGGCTTGTCACTACTTCATATGGCATGTGGACTCCAGACAAGGGAGTGTCTAGATAAACTATCTTCAGATAGCGTTAGCTTCTTTCTTCTCATCTCCTGCTTCACCTGAATTTTTTTAGTTCTCCATGAGTTCTACATCAGTGGTTCTGTTTTGTTCTCTCTGTGAGATCTACAATGGTGATTCTGTTTTATTCTCTCTGTGAGATCTACAAGGGTGATTCTGTTTTATTCTCTCCCTAAGCTCTACACGGGGCATTCTGTTTTGTTATCTCCATGAGATCTGCACTGGTGATTCTGTTTTGTTCTCTCCCTGAGATCTACACTAGTGATTCTGTTATGTTCTCTCCCTGAGATTTAAACTGGTGATTGGTTTTTTCCTCTTCATAAGCTCTACATTGGTGATTCTGTTTTGTTCTCTCTGAGATCTACATCAGTGATTCTGTTTTGTTCTCTCTGAGATCTATATCAGTGATTCTGTTTTGTTCTCTCTGTAAGATCTACAATGGTGATTCTGTTTTATTCTCTCCCTAAGCTCTACACAGGGCATTCTGTTTTGTTCTCTCCATGAGCTCTATCTACACTGGTGATTCTGTTTTGTTCTCTCCATGAGATATACATTGGTGATTCTGTTTTGTTCTCTCCATGAGATATACATTGGTGATTTTGTTATCTCCATGAGCTCTACATTGGTGATTCTGTTTTGTTATCTCCATGAGCTCTACATTGGTGATTCTGTTTTGTTATCTCCATGAGATATACATTGGTGATTCTGTTTTGTTATCTCCATGAGATATACATTGGTGATTCTGTTTTGTTATCTCCATGAGCTCTACATTGGTGATTCTACTTCATGACATTAATTAAAACTATTCAATAGAACAGTATGAATAAAATGGCAGAAACATACTTATCGACAATCTCCAGCTCTGCATCAATTAATGGACCCATTGATCTGCACTGCTCTGAAAAACATGATAATATGATATTACAAAAATAGATAATTAGAAGGTGCATGTGTGGGCAAACGTGTGCATATGTGCGTGCGTGCGTGTGTGTGTGAGAGAGAGAGGAGAGAGAGAGAGAGAGAGAGAGAGAGAGAGAGAGAGGAGAGAGAGAGAGAGAGAGAGAGAGAGGAGAGAGAGAGAGAGAGAGAGAGAGAGAGAGAAACAGTGCTCAGTCATGATTTCTTCTTTACACTTCTAGCACCTCTTTTTTCTTGTCGTTGTGTGTATGTGAACAGTCACATTCGGGTGTAACAGAATCAATACCAAGACTCAAGACATTTTTATACTGCATTCTATCCAATCAAGATTTACCGCATAGAGATCGGTAAACATGATTTATATTTAGTCAAATGAGACATTTATACACAGTAGTCTATTAAATCAAGATGTAATGAACACTTTCACATTAGACATGATTGATTGATTGATTGATTGATTTAGGAACCGACATCACAGAAATCGGTGGTAAAACAACGGCTTAACAATCACATGTTCAATAACTAAAGACAGGAGACACTGACGAATGAGACTGAGGAACTGGTAAAACAACAGCTAAACAATCACATGTTCAATAACTAAAGACAGGAGACACTGACGAATGAGACTGAGGAACTGGTAAAACAACAGCTAAACAATCACATGTTCAATAACTAAAGACAGGAGACACTGACGAGACTGAGGAACTGGTAAAACAACGGCTTAACAATCACATGTTCAATAACTAAAGACAGGAGACACTGACGAATGAGACTGAGGAACTGGTAAAACAACAGCTAAACAATCACATGTTCAATAACTAAAGACAGGAGACACTGACGAGACTGAGGAACTGGTAAAACGACAGCTAAACAATCACATGTTCAATAACTAAAGACAGGAGACACTGACGAGACTGAGGAACTGGTAAAACAATGGCTTAACATTTATTGCAAAGAGTATCCAACATGAGTAGAAGAGAGACCATTACCGTGGCCTGCATTCACTGCGGGAGCCATGGCTATGTAGGCACTAGCCTACCAGTCTGGTGGTCATTGGTTTGAATTCTCATAAATGTTGATCTTTACAATTGACCTGGTTTCCCAGGTGGACCCAGTCTAAAATGGGTGCCAGGTCATTTCTTGGGAAGTGAAGGTGGCCAGCGTGATACCGACCACATTGCCAACTGAGTGCCGTTAGATCTATACAAACATGTGTCTAGCATTATGTCTAATGTGCCTCAAGAAATGTAACAGGGTCCTTTATTTTAAGATTGTATTTTAACATTCGCTCCAACCAAGAACAAGCTCTACTTTATTTTAAGATTGTATTTAAACACTCGTTCCAACCAAGAACAAACTCTCCTTTATTTTCAGATTGTATTTTAACACTCGTTCCAACCAAGAACAAACTCTCCTTTATTTTCAGATTGTATTTTAACACTCGTTTCAACCAAGAACAAACTCTCCTTTATTTTCAGATTGTATTTTAACACTCGTTCCAACCAAGAACAAACGCTCCTTTACTTTCAGATTGTATTTTAACACTTACAACTAAGAACAAACTCTCCTTTATTTTCAGATTGTATTTTAACACTCGTTCCAACAAAGAACAAACTCTCCTTTATTTTCAGATTGTATTTTAACACTCGTTCCAAGAACAAACTCTCCTTTATTTTCAGATTGTATTTTAACACTCGTTCCAACCAAGAACAAACTCTACTTTATTTTCAGATTGTATTTTAACTACTCGTTCCAACCAAGAACAAACTCTACTTTATTTTCAGATTGTATTTTAACACTCGTTCCAACTAAGAACAAACTCTCCTTTATTTTCAGATTGTATTTTAACACTCGTTCCAACCAAGAACAAACTCTCCTTTATTTTAAGATTGTATTTAAACACTCATTCCAACCAAGAACAAAGTCTCCTTTATTTTCAGATTGTATTTTAACCCTTTACAGGGCATAGCGGCCATTACCGGCCGATCGCTTAAAGCGATCGTAGCGTCCGATTCCGGCCGATACTATTATGCATTGTAAAAACGCGATCTCTCGGCTTTCCGACACTTCCGACGGCTACTTTCACTTTCGCCAATAGCTTGACAACGTGGCCGCCATTTGTAAACGCGCTACAATGAATTTGAAGGGACTTTTTTTGAAAGTTTTCGGGATTTTTACGCTGTTTTTCAAAATGGATTTCGGCGATTCTTCAAGTGATAGCCGAGATTTCAGCTCTGTTAAATTTAAATGACATTAAACGGCACGAAGTTAATTATTAATCGGAGCTAGATATCAGTGCAAAGCGTTACTTTGCATTAGCAGTCGTGAGTCGGACTTTAAAGAAAGTAATTATGATTCTGAAAATGTGTTTGTAAATTGCTGTATAGATGACGGAAAATCACAAACAACATGCCGTATTTCGTAAATATTTGTGTTCATATATGGATTACCGGCAACAATCACATGAGTAACATATTCTGCATGCTTTTCCCGTCATTGTGTTGTTTATTTAACTAAAATCGGTTGACTAACACCTTATTTGTGATGTTTTTACTAATGCGACCCAGAATTTTACAGAACCTGAAAATATCTTGCCCATTCAGGGCTACAAAACGGACAAGCGTCTGCCCTGTAAAGGGTTAACACTCGTTCCAACCAAGAACAAACTCTCCTTTATTTTCAGATTGTAATTTAACACTCGTTCCAACCAAGAACAAACTCTCCTTTATTTTCAGATTGTATTTTAACACTCGTTCCAACCAAGAACAAACTCTCCTTTATTTTCAGATTGTATTTTAACACTCGTTCCAACCAAGAGCAAACTCTCCTTTATTTTCAGATTGTATTTTAACACTCGTTCCAACCAAGAGCAAACTCTCCTTTATTTTCAGATTGTATTTTAACACTCGTTCCAACCAAGAGCAAACTCTCCTTTATTTTCAGATTGTATTTTAACACTCGTTCCAACCAAGAACAAACTCTATGAAGACGTCAACAACCTCAAGTCAACTGCTGCTTTCTTTAAATATATTCAAGTTGTAGTCTGATGGTGAATGAAGAAGAAGTATTCCATGTAGGCTGAATTTACCTGGAGAGGCACTGGAATACATTGTGATGATTCGAAAGATCAGTGGGAAAAGAAAGAGAGGCATATTGAGAGATATTATGCTGGATGGACTGAGACGGTGGTATGGAGGAATATCATCAACAGAGTTGATTCAGAACACCAAGAAACAAGATCTATGGAGCGACATAACCTCTGAACCTTTTGACAGGAGACTTAATGATGATGTTTTTACTGACCTTCCAACAGCAACAGGCAATCACTGTCAGCTTCTATCTCTCCAGTAGGGTCTGCATTCTGTATCAGGTTCAGGGCATCGTCGATTTTGGCCTAGTTATTGGAGTCAATGAAACAGTACAATAGTTATTGAAGTTCTACAATGGCCACAGACAAGTGAGTAGATGACTAGCTGGAGGAGTGGGTTCACTAGCTGGAGCAGTGAGTTCCCTTACTGAAATGAGGATTCAATAGCTGGAGGTGTGGTTTCCCTAGCTATAGTGGGTTCCCTAGCTTAACTGGGTTCCCTAACTGGAGGAATGAGTTTCCTAGATGGAGGAGTGGGTTCCCTAGCTGGAGCAGTGAGTTTTCTAGCTGGAAGAGTAGATTTCATAGATGGAGTGGGTTTCCTAGCTGGAGGAGTGAGTAGCTGAAGGAGTGGCTTCCCTAGCAAGAGTGGGTTCCCTAGCTGGAGGAGTGGGTTCCCTAGCTGGAGGAGTGGGTTCCCTAGCTGGAGGAGTGGGCTCACTAGATGGAGGAGTGGGTTCCCTAGCTGGAGGAGTGGGTTCACTAGCTGGAGGAGTGGGTTCACTAGCTGGAGGAGTGGGTTCACTAGCTGGAGGAGTGGGTTCACTAGCTGGAAGAGTGGGTTCCCTAGCTGGAGATGTGAGTTCACTAGCTGAAGGAGTGGGTTCCCTAGCTGAAAGAGTGGGTTCGCTAGCTGAAAGAGTGGGTTCTATAGCTGGAAGAGTGGGTTGTATAGCTGGAGGAGTGGGTTCCCTAACTGGAGGAGTGTTTTACCTAGCTAGAGTGGGTTATCTAGCTGAAGAAGTGGGTTCCCTAGAAGGAGGAGTGGTTTCCCTAGCTTAATTTGGTTCCCTAACTGGAGTGGGTTTCCTAGATGGAGGAGTAGGTTCCCTAGCTGGAGAAGTGGGTTCACTAGCTGGAGTGAGTTCACTAGCTGGAATGGTTTTCCTAGCTCAAGGAGTGGGTTCCCTAGCTGAAGGAGTGGGTAGCTGGAAGAGTTGGTTCCCTAGCTGGAGGAGTGGGTTCCCTAGCTGGAGGAGTGGGTTCACTAGCTGGAGTAGTGAGCTCACTAGCTGGAGGAGTGGGTTCCCTAGCTGGAGATGTGGGTTCCATAGCTTAAGACATGGGCTCACTAGCTGGAGATGTGGGTTCCATAGCTGGAGGAGTGGGCTTTCTAGTGGATATCTGGATATATTAATGCAAACCCCAGAACCCCAAGAGGTAAAAATGTGAACCCCAGAACCCCAAGAGGTAAAAATGTGAACCCCAATACTCCAAGAGCTAAAAATGTGACTCCCCAGTACCCCACGAGGTAAAATGTGAACAATAAAAGTACAGAAAATGACATACACGAGCCACAGACCATGAGTCCACCAACTCCAAAAGCAAAAGCAAGTGGACAGGACACTGCAGACTGTATAACCATCTCAGTCTCCTACAAGTGTGAAGTGTTAGGCCTTCATGTACTAAGTCATGACATCATGAGATGCGCTGGCCAGTTCCCTTCCTTCCAAAGAAATTGGTACCCATTTTCCATTGTATGAGGCTGGGGGTCGACTCCCAGAGCCATTTTGTTCGAGAGAAAAGTTCTGCCACTATTCAGTATTGAACCCAGACCATCATAGTTTTAATCAAGACCGCTAAGTATCACACCAGCATAGTTCATGAGTGTACACTCTAACATAACTGAGTGAAACACAATATTGTGTGACACTACTAAATTTAGGTGGTAACATCATCAATACTATTTCAATTTTGGTGATCATCAATATTATCTTATTGTAGACACAAACATCATCAACACTGTCTCATAGTTGATGGTAATACCATCAACACAACCTCATATTTGATACTAACACCATCTACACAATCTCATCTTAGATGCTAACACTAACCAACCTCATCAATATCAATTTCCTCATCTCCAGGTGAAAGACTCAATGTTTTCACTTGAACCTCTTCGCTGAACTGTACAGATTTCTTCTCTTTGACTGCAGAGTGAATAAAAAATTCAGCCATTCAACATACTAGATAATATTTGGCTTGCATTTCAAAAATCTGCATTCTAATTTCTGGCAATTCAAGGGAGTTTTAACTGACGTGAAATAATATCATTAGTCTATATATTTCATAGTTCAGCAAGTAGCTGTGATTGTTCAAAACGGAAAAATGTTTCAGGAGACATCAAAAATGGTACCATATGTTACAAGGATAAGATTCTGTTTTATAATTTAATAAGATAATTAACTTCACTGCCAACATCATCAAATCCTTCACAAACTAGCAAGGACAATTATGAACCTCTAACAGTATGTATCAATTCATGAGATGATAATTTTGCATGCCCTGATGACATTATACTAAGAATCTTCTCTTGCTGTCTTACCATCCCTGTTTTACCATAAATCTTTCAACTTGTTACAATATGTTCCAGTAGCTCTTGTCTCATAATGTTGGTAAACAATAGTGGTTGTCTCTTTCAGATGTTTGTGATAAGTTGTCTTTGTGGCTTAAGTCTCCTTCAAACCACTTAGATTACGTATTTTGGATGCCCAAGATTACCCACATTAAAAAGAAAAAGAGACCACTTTCTTTGGGCATGTCATGAGTACGGGAATGCTGGAGTTAAGTGAATGTATTTTTCCCAAGTTAATACCATATCTGACAGGTAAGCTAGCGAAGTTGATTGTGAACTGCGACGTAATATCATGAGGATGCTAGTCCGAGGGTTTCGACGCCTGGGCTCGCCGCTTATCACAGTGAGGGAAAGATCGGCCGTCAATCCCTCCTGGCTTTCAGGCCTACAAAATGTGATGGCGCTATATTATCACACAGCCATAGCAGTAAACTGCTTAGGGACAAATTTTAATTGTCAAACACACTACATCTTCAGTGTATGCTGCAAAAATCTCTTTTAGAAAAAGGCCAGTAGAGTGTCTGCAGAAACATGGCTTGACTGCTTGACTTCTACGGTACAGTTTACTATAACATAGATGTGTATCTGTGTGTGAAAAATGTGTGTATGTATGCATATATGCACACACACACATACACACATGCAAACACATCTTTTTTTTTGTAAAGTTTTGTTTTCGGTTTCCCACACCCATTTCTCATTTCACATCTCTATTTCCCATTCCCAGTTTTTGTGTTTATCGGACTACTTTTCAGATGCCGAGCTGAGAAGTCTTGAATTTTATCTCCTTTTTATTGTTTTATTTTTCCTTGTTCATTGACTCAATGGCAAAGATTCTGATGACAACTACAGCCTGTATCTGTGTGTTTTTTTTCCTTGTTGTCGAGCCTCCCTGTCAAGATCTGTGTGTATTCTGACTCCTGTCACCTACCATACATATTACAAGAAGTGACTGAAGTACAGTGGCATGCAACTGGCTACCTCATCCCATAGACAACTTGATCCGCAAAATCCAACCAATCATGAACAAGCCAATAAAGGGCTTGGTGGGAGTTGGCTGAGGGCTTGTGCTTCACTGGGGGATTACAGGCAGTAGAAGAAGATAGAAGACAGACAGACAGGACAGGACAGGAAGGAAGGGAGGGAGGGAGGGGGAGGGAGGAAGGAAGGAAGCTAAGAAGGAAGGAATGAATGAAGGAAGGAAGGAAGGAAGGAAGGGAGGGAGGGAGGGAGGGAGGGAGGGAGGGAGGGAGGGAGGAAAGAAGGAAGGAATTGTCTAAACGCATGCCCTTATACACTCCTTAAGACATGGGGCATATGGTGCTAGACCCATATCTGTATCGACCAATCAGCACTCGGCGGGTGGTGTGGTATCACACCTGCCACCTTTGCTTTCCAAGACATTTCTTGGCATCAATTTTAGGCTGGGTCAACATGAGCACCCAGATCAATTTTAGGCTGGGTCAACATGAGCGCCCAGATCAATTTTAGGCTGGGTCAACATGAGCACCCAGATCAATTTTAGGCTGGGTCAACATGAGCGCCCAGATCAATTTTAGGCTGGGTCAACACAAGCACCCAGATCAATTTTAGGCTGGGTCAACATGAGCACCCAGATCAATTTTAGGCTGGGTCAACACAAGTAACCAGATCAATTTTAGGCTGGGTCAACATGAGCACCCAGATCAATTTTAGGCTGGGTCAACATGAGCACCCAGATCAATTTTAGGCTGGGTCAGCATGAGCGCCCAGATCAATTTTAGGCTGGGTCAACACAAGCAACCAGATCAATTTTAGGCTGGGTCAACATGAGCGCCCAGATCAATTTTAGGCTGGGTCAACACAAGCAACCAGATCAATTTTAGGCTGGGTCAACACAAGCACCCAGATCAATTTTAGGCTGGGTCAACATGAGCGCCCAGATCAATTTTAGGCTGGGTCAACACGAGCAACCAGATCAATTTTAGGTTGGGTCAACATGAGCGCCCAGATCAATTTTAGGCTGGGTCAACACAAGCAACCAGATCAATTTTAGGCTGGGTTAACACAAGCAACCAGATCAATTTTAGGCTGGGTTAACACAAGCACCCAGATCAATTTTAGGCTGGGTCAACATGAGCGCCCAGATCAATTTTAGGCTGGGTCAACACGAGCAACCAGATCAATTTTAGGTTGGGTCAACATGAGCGCCCAGATCAATTTTAGGCTGGGTCAACACAAGCAACCAGATCAATTTTAGGCTGGGTCAACACAAGCACCCAGATCAATTTTAGGCTGGGTCAACATGAGCGCCCAGATCAATTTTAGGCTGGGTCAACACAAGCAACCAGATCAATTTTAGGCTGGGTTAACACAAGCAACCAGATCAATTTTAGGCTGGGTTAACACAAGCACCCAGATCAATTTTAGGCTGGGTCAACATGAGCGCCCAGATCAATTTTAGGCTGGGTCAACACGAGCGCCCAGATCAATTTTAGGCTGGGTCAACACGAGCAACCAGATCAATTTTAGGTTGGGTCAACATGAGCGCCCAGATAAATTTTAGGCTGGGTCAACACAAGCAACCAGATCAATTTTAGGCTGGGTCAACACAAGCACCCAGATCAATTTTAGGCTGGGTCAACATGAGCGCCCAGATCAATTTTAGGCTGGGTCAACACGAGCGCCCAGATCAATTTTAGGCTGGGTCAACACGAGCAACCAGATCAATTTTAGGCTGGGTCAACATGAGCGCCCAGATCAATTTTAGGCTGGGTCAACACGAGCGCCCAGATCAATTTTAGGCTGGGTCAACACGAGCAACCAGATCAATTTTAGGTTGGGTCAACATGAGCGCCCAGATCAATTTTAGGCTGGGTCAACACGAACACCCAGATCCATTACAAAATTCCAGACTCTGCCCCAGTGACCCATGATCATTGGGCCACCACGAGAGTGTCTAGCCATTACACTAGTATCATCATCATCATGTGCTATGTCAGTAAGTATGGGCAGTCATGTATTGCCATCTCACTCGATCACCGGAGTCGTAAATCAGCTCTGTGTCCTGTCTCAACCATGCCATGTGGCCAAGCCATCCAGGTATTTACTTCTCTACTCTCTCCTTGTTCTTTTTCACCTAATCTTGCCAGCTGTCACCAAGTTCTCCAATTTATTTCCTTTCATAACGTGACCAAACAAATTGTACGTCTAATTTCTCTAATTAGTTTATGGTTTTCATTTCTTTCTTGTAGGACTTGCTCACTGGTTTTTCTGTCTGTCCATGGTATTCTTTGCATTCTCCTCAGAAACCACATCTCTGTGGCCTTCAGATGCTTTTCAGCTTGTCTGCTCATTGTCTACACTTCACATCCATACAAAAGCACAGGTTCTATGCAGCACCTCAACACTTTTTCTCATTGCAAATGACATCTTTTTATTTGTCAGTATGTTTTTAATCTTTTTTAGTCTCTGTGGCTAAGGGCTTGCGATCGCGGTTTTTGAGCCCGTATACCCGGGTTCGAAACACGGCGATGCTGGTTTTTTTTAAAAAGGTATAGGGGCCGGTCATTCAGAAAGCAATGGCAAACTACTGAATGTAACACTTGCCTAGTACATCAACAGCAGTTGAAAATGCTGGTGTTGACTGCAACGTCCCGTAAGGGATACGCAACACCATTTTTTTTTAATCTTGCAAACAGGTTGCCATGGCGATTATTGTTCCAAACTCTTCAAGGCATCTCCCATCAGATTTTATGACTGTTCCGAGGTAATTGTACCGATTCACTTGCTCGAGAATATTCCCATTTACTTGTATATTACATTGTGGTATTTCCTTCTTAGTGGACAACGAGTGCAGGGATCGAACCCTCGCCCGACCCTGTTCATGACATTATCAGTATAGCCCTCTATTGACTACTCTATCGCACCCACCTCAGTCACGCAGTCTCATGCAATCACCGCCACAAACCTGTAGCTTCCGGCCCCACAGCAGCTGATAAATCTGCAGTGACAAAGTTGGCAGGGAACAGGCCCTCTCCCCTGTGGTTGGAGCCTCTCCACCAGTTCTGGTCTCTGCAAAATGTTGAAGGTCAAGGTTATACCATGGGTCATAATACAGGGTATATTTTTAATGACTGTGCAGTCTTTGATAATACTGCCGTTCCAAGTTTTGTATTTACCTATTATGCTGCATTGTGTTGCATGAACTCCACAGTAGGTAAATACAAAACTTGGACCAGCAATATTTTAAAACACTGCACAACCATTAAAGATACAACCTGTAATTTGTCCCTAAGCAGCTACAGCCTTCCTGCTACAGCTCTGTGATATCTATCACATTTTCTAGGCCTGAATGCATGGAGGAATAGGTGGCCAGTCTGTCGCTCACTTAGCAGATGATGAGCTCAGACACTAAACCATGCTCCTGATATTATAAGTGCGGTTTCCTATCAACTCTACTGATGTGCCCACCTACATGGGTGATACTGCCATAACAAGTTTAATGTGAAAGTAATCTTATGGGTGTAAAAAGTAAAGTGAGGTCAGCATGGCAGAATGGATAAGAGATTTCATTCTTAAACATCCGATGTGCTGATGATGAGGTAGGGGTGTAACCCCTACAGTCAGACTAAAATGTTGACTTCACGTCTTTGACTTGGGGGGAATAAATTACAAGTACCTCTAAAGTTGGAGTGGATTTGCCTAATGGCGAAGGACACTGGTACTAAGGAAAGCTAATCCACACGCAAAATTCAGTCCAGCACTACCAGAAGTAGCGTGTATGGACTACGCTTGAGTTCAAAGCAAGCAAGTGCAAAAAAATATAAATAAAGTAAAGTAACCCTTTTACATGTCTGAAGGCGTAACGGCTACATGGGACAGGTATGCTTTGGGCAGAGTGGCAGGCCTCAATTCAACGATCAAAATATAGAGAGCTTCTGATAACCTTTTATCCCCAGGGCATGCTGGTCTGTGGGAAACAAGCAGGAAAACAGATTGGCTGGGGTAGGTGGGGTATTGGTTCATGATAAGACAGATGTGGTTGAGACCCTTTGGGATCATGTGTATAGTGCAGAAGAACAGATAGATCATCACGGCTTGGAGAGAATTGTGCTGCAGGGAGTGACCAGAGGGTCTGGCCAACTCTTAGGACTCTGAGGAAAGGCCAGACGAACACATCAGACTGCTACCCCAGGAATGCTAATTTGTTCAAAAATGCATGCAAAAGTTAGATAAGTTGGCCCAAGGGATTTGGCCCAAGGGTGCATAACAACACACTGCAATGACATCTGAACAAACACTCCGGATGAACGCAAAGAAGAAGAAGAAGACTGCTACAATCAGTAATGGGACTCTTCACTGGCTGTTGAAGATGAGGATGGAGCACGTATGGGAATGTCCCGAGTCAGCTGTGATGTCAGTTCTTGTCTCAACCCAACTCACTGGGTACATGGTGGCAGATCCATATCTGTCCAGCCCAATCAAACATTCCTAGAGTGATGTGGTCAGTATCCCACCGGTCATCTTAACTCCCCAAGACATGTCCTGGTACCCAGTTTAGTCTGGGCTGACCTGAAGCCCCGGTCAGTTTACAAAATCTGTCTCATTGGGGATTCAAACATGACCACTGGGTCGGTAGGCAAATGTGCTAACTACTGCACAGGAGAATGATAAGAACACTATTTTTTCCCCCCGCATATCCTTTACAGGACATCGCTGTCAACATCAGCATCTTTCAGCTGATTGTTGATTTCTTAGCAAGATTACGCTCAGTAGTTTGCCTTTCAAGAGGTTTTCCGGAAGGTTGTTATGGGAGCAAGATTCTGCAAAGAACATGCTACTGAATGAATGAGTGAGTTTGCCGTTGCTTTCTGAGTGACCGGCTCACATACCCCATAAGTTACCGACGCAGCGAGAACCGCTATCGGTTTTCGCGCATGTCACGTTACTCACGAGAGTATATGGGATTACAGAGAAAGACGTTAACCCCTAGGCCAGGGAGGCCAGCAAGAACAGTATGGACAGATAAAAAGTCTAATGAAGACATGTTGAAAGAAGTTAACTCACAGTGAGAACTGGTTACTTACATCTGTAGAAGACATTCCACATTCTTTCGGCACGTGAAGAGAAAGCAAAAGCTGGATTATGTTATGACAGGAAAATATGAAAGGAGAAGAGGCAAGGGGAGACATAGAGAGAGAAGATGCTGGACATTTAACATCAAGGTATGGAGCAACATCAGTGTCAGGAATGACTGGCAGTACATGAGACAGAAGGCTATGGACAAGTATGACTATACAGCATGAACTATAAAGAAGAAGAAGAATGCAAAGACTTTGATTGAGATGTTCGCTCCTATATTGTCATGCTGTTTGCTTTCATGGAGCTTCAGTCCTATTTACGGATTTTCAGATAGTTGCTTGCACAGCTTGAGTTACCAGACAGTAAAATCTGTGAACCACAGACAAGTTAACTTACCCATCGTCTAAAACACAGAGCAGTTCCCCAGCCTTGAAGGTCAACTCATTGTCCTCTGCAGCTTCAAAGTCATACAAAGCTCGCACCTGTTGGGATGTAAACAGAATGGTGATAGAGGCAGTCACTGCAGCTGTTCACTTGTAATCCTTATGTGAAGACAGTTACCATACTCATCATCTGGGGGAGCCACAGTTGAGAGGTTACGGTGTCTGATCAGAAGGTATACTAGTAAGTGATTAAATGCACACCTTCCAGTAAATGATGAATTCCAGGCCCCTCAGTAGGTGAGTGATGAATTCCAGACCCCTCAGTAGGTGAGAGATGAATTCCAGGCCCCTCAGTAGGTGAGTGATGAATTCCAGGCCCCTCAGTAGGTGAGTGATGAATTCCAGGCCCCTCAGCAGGTGAGTGATGAATTCCAGGCCCCTCAGCAGGTGAGTGATGAATTCCAGGCCCCTCAGCAGGTGAGTGATGAATTCCAGGCCCCTCAGCAGGTGAGTGATGAATTCCAGGCCCCTCAGTAGGTGAGTGATGAATTCCAGGCCCCTCAGTAGGTGAGTGATGAATTCCAGGCCCCTCAGTAGGTGAGTGATGAATTCCAGGCCCCTCAGTAGGTGAGTGATGAATTCCAGGCCCCTCAGTAGGTGAGTGATGAATTCCAGACCCCTCAGTAGGTGAGTGATGAATTCCAGGCCCCTCAGTAGGTGAGTGATGAATTCCAGGCCCCTCAGTAGGTGAGTGATGAATTCCAGGCCCCTCAGTAGGTGAGTGATGAATTCCAGGCCCCTCAGTAGGTGAGTGATGAATTCCAGGCCCCTCAGTAGGTGAGTGATGAATTCCAGGCCCCTCAGTAGGTGAGTGATGAATTCCAGGCCCCTCAGTAGGTGAGTGATGAATTCCAGACCCCTCAGTAGGTGAGTGATGAATTCCAGGCCCCTCAGTAGGTGAGTGATGAATTCCAGACCCCTCAGTAGGTGAGTGATGAATTCCAGGCCACTCGGTGAGTGACAAATTCCAGGCCACTCAGTTGGTGAGTGTTTGCGCTAATCATTATGGTACCAACACCATCATGGACCCTGCCAAGTGGCATAGATGTTCACATAGCTCCACAGATCTTACTCCTAGTGTTCTGGATCAACTCTATTGATGTGTTTTCTCCCTGCCACCGTCCCAGGCCATCCAGCATCATTTCTCTTGACCTGCCTCTGCTACCACAGATCTTTCCAGCTATCACAATATTTTCCACTGCTTCTCTTCTCATTACTTCACCAAAGAAAGTCAGTATGCCCAAATGGATAAGAGCACTAGCTCTTAAACTTCCAGTGTGCTGATGGCAAAGTAGCAGGTTCAACCCCTACACAAAACAGTTGGACTAAAATGTTGGCTTCTCATCCTTCATTTGGGGACATAAATTACAAGTACCTCAGAAATCGGAGTATGTTTGCCTAATGGTGATGGACACTGGTAATAGGGAAAGCTGGCCCACACACACAAATAAGTTCAATGTAGACTATGCCTGAGTTTAATGCAAGCAAGTGAGGAAAAAACAACTTCACCAAAGAACATTGTTTGTCTCTTCTCTTCCTCATTGTTGTATATAATGTTCTAGTTTCATTAGCCTCTTCAAGACACTGCTTGCTAGTTACTCAGGCAGTCCAAGGTAGTTGCAACATTTATAGTTGTATATAATGTTCTAGTTTCATTAGCCTCTTCAAGACACTGCTTGCTAGTTACTCAGGCAGTCCAAGGTAGTTGCAACATTTATAGTTGTATATAATGTTCTAGTTTCATTAGCCTCTTCAAGACACTCCTTGCTAGTTACTCAGGCAGTCCAAGGTAGTTGCAACATTTATAGTTGTATATAATGTTCTAGTTTCATTAGCCTCTTCAAGACACTGCTTGCTAGTTACTCAGGCAGTCCAAGGTAGTTGCAACATTTATAGTTGTATATAATGTTCTAGTTTCATTAGCCTCTTCAAGACACTCCTTGCTAGTTACTCAGGCAGTCCAAGGTAGTTGCAACATTTATAGTTGTATATAATGTTCTAGTTTCATTAGCCTCTTCAAGACACTCCTTGCTAGTTTACTCAGGCAGTCCAAGGTAGTTGCAACATTTATAGTTGTATATAATGTTCTAGTTTCATTAGCCTCTTCAAGACACTGCTTGCTAGTTACTCAGGCAGTCCAAGGTAGTTGCAACATTTATAGTTGTATATAATGTTCTAGTTTCATTAGCCTCTTCAAGACACTCCTTGCTAGTTACTCAGGCAGTCCAAGGTAGTTGCAACATTTATAGTTGTATATAATGTTCTAGTTTCATTAGCCTCTTCAAGACACTCCTTGCTAGTTACTCAGGCAGTCCAAGGTAGTTGCAACATTTATAGTTGTATATAATGTTCTAGTTTCATTAGCCTCTTCAAGACACTGCTTGCTAGTTACTCAGGCAGTCCAAGGTAGTTGCAACATTTATAGTTGTATATAATGTTCTAGTTTCATTAGCCTCTTCAAGACACTCCTTGCTAGTTACTCAGGCAGTCCAAGGTAGTTGCAACATTTATAGTTGTATATAATGTTCTAGTTTCATTAGCCTCTTCAAGACACTGCTGGCTAGTTACTCAGGCAGTCCAAGGTAGTTGCAACATTTATAGTTGTATATAATGTTCTAGTTTCATTAGCCTCTTCAAGACACTGCTTGCTAGTTACTCAGGCAGTCCAAGGTAGTTGCAACATTTATAGTTGTATATAATGTTCTAGTTTCATTAGCCTCTTCAAGACACTGCTTGCTAGTTACTCAGGCAGTCCAAGGTAGTTGCAACATTTGTCTCCGAAACCACATCTGAATTGCCTCCAAGCTATCATGGCTCACACATAAAACACATGACGGCAAGTAACAATAAACACATGATGGCAAGTAACAATAAACACATGATGGCAAGTAACAATAAACACATGACGGCAAGTAACAATAAACACATGACGGCAACTAACAATAAACACATGACGGCAAGTAACAATAAACACATGATGGCAAGTAACAATAAACACATGATGGCAAGTAACAATAAACACATGAAACGTTACCTTTCTGATCTCCTTTTGTGCTGGCTTTGATTGAACTTGCTGACTGCCAGGTTGGCCTGGGTAGAGTGTACTGCTGCCTGTTGTGCTGCTGTTGGCAGACCTCGTGCCAGTTGATTTACTGTGCTCTTCTTGCAAGGACAATGCGATGGCTGCAGAGAGAACAAAGACAATGCGATGGCTGCAGAGAGAACAAAGACAATGTGATGATTGCAGAGAGAACAAAGACAATGTGATGGCTGCAGGGAGAACAAAGACAATGTGATGGTTATAGAGAGAACAAAGACAATGTGATGATTGCAGAGAGAACAAAGACAATGTGATGACTGCAGAGAGAACAAAGACAATGTGATGACTGCAGAGAGAACAAAGACAATGCGATGGCTGCAGGGAGAACAAAGACAATGCGATGGTTGAAGAGAGAACAAAGACAATGTGATGACTGCAGAGAGAACAAAGACAATGTGATGACTGCAGAGAGAACAGAGACAATGTGATGGTTGCAGAGAGAACAAAGACAATGCGATGGCTGCAGGGAGAACAAAGACAATGCGATGACTGCAGAGAGAACAAAGACAATGCGATGGTTGCAGAGAGAACAAAGACAATGTGATGGTTACAGAGAGAACAAAGACAATGTGATGACTGCAGAGAGAACAAAGACAATGTGATGGTTACAGAGAGAACAAAGACAATGTGATGATTGCAGAGAGAACAAAGACAATGTGATGGTTACAGAGAGAACAAAGACAATGTGATGATTGCAGAGAGAACAAAGACAATGTGATGACTGCAGAGAGAACACAGACAATGTGATGGTTACAGAGAGAACAAAGACAATGTGATGACTGCAGAGAGAACAAAGACAATGTGATGACTGCAGAGAGAACAGAGACAATGTGATGGTTGCAGAGAGAACAAAGACAATGCGATGGCTGCAGGGAGAACAAAGACAATGCGATGACTGCAGAGAGAACAAAGACAATGCGATGGTTGCAGAGAGAACAAAGACAATGTGATGACTGCAGAGAGAACAAAGACAATGTGATGGTTGCAGAGAGAACAAAGACAATGCGATGGCTGCAGGGAGAACAAAGACAATGCGATGACTGCAGAGAGAACAAAGACAATGCGATGGTTGCAGAGAGAACAAAGACAATGCGATGATTGCAGAGAGAACAAAGACAATGTGATGGTTGCAGAGAGAACAAAGACAATGCGATGGTTGCAGAGAGAACAAAGACAATGCGATGGCTGCAGGGAGAACAAAGACAATGTGATGATTGCAGAGAGAACAAAGACAATGCGATGGCTGCAGAGAGAACAAAGACAATGTGATGGTTGCAGAGAGAACAAAGACAATGCGATGGCTGCAGGGAGAACAAAGACAATGTGATGGTTGCAGAGAGAACAAAGACAATGCGATGGTTGCAGAGAGAACAAAGACAATGCGATGGTTGCAGAGAGAACAAAGACAATGCGATGGTTGCAGAGAGAACAAAGACAATGCGATGGTTGCAGAGAGAACAAAGACAATGTGATGGTTGCAGAGAGAACAAAGACAATGTGATGGTTGCAGAGAGAACAAAGACAATGTGATGACTGCAGAGAGAACAAAGACAATGTGATGACTGCAGAGAGAACAAAGACAATGTGATGACTGCAGAGAGAACAAAGACAATGTGATGGTTGCAGAGAGAACAAAGACAATGTGATGGTTGCAGAGAGAATAAAGACAATGCGATGGTTGCAGAGAGAATAAAGACAATGCAATGGCTGCAGAGAGAATAAAGACAATGCAATGGCTGCAGAGAGAATAAAGACAATGCAATGGCTGCAGAGAGAATAAAGACAATGCAATGGCTGAATAGAGAATAAATACAATGCAATGGCTGCAGAGAGAACAAAGACAATGTGATGACTGCAGAGAGAACAAAGACAATGTGATGACTGCAGAGAGAACAAAGACAATGTGATGGCTGCAGAGAGAACAAAGACAATGTGATGACTGCAGAGAGACCAAAGACAATGTGATGACTGCAGAGAGAACAAAGACAATGTGATGACTGCAGAGAGAACAAAGACAATGTGATGACTGCAGAGAGAACAAAGACAATGTGATGACTGCAGAGAGAACAAAGACAATGTGATGACTGCAGAGAGAACAAAGACAATGTGATGACTGCAGAGAGAACAAAGACAATGTGATGACTGCAGAGAGAACAAAGACAATGTTATGGCTGCAGAGAGAACAAAGACAATGTGATGACTGCAGAGAGAACAAAGACAATGTGATGACTGCAGAGAGAACAAAGACAATGTGATGGTTGCAGAGAGAACAAAGACAATGTGATGACTGCAGAGAGAATAAAGATAAGGTGATGGCTGCAGAGAGAATAAAGACAATGTGATGGCTGCGGAGAGAACAAGCACACTAATGAACCTTTGAGAGCATCTTTTTTCTGTCTTCATTCATCTGAAGTAATCACCAACAAACAAGCACTAGATGGTAAATTTTACCGGAACACAATAGCAAGTAAGAAACGAGATGTTGCAGCCAATACCTTAGGAACCACACAAACAAAGAAACATCGATATAACTGCATGGAAAACACTATATGAAAATATATATACAAGTTACTCATCTGTTTCTTGTTGTGGGCTGGATATGTGTGTGAGGGATTCATGTGTATGATAATAACAAGGCGGCTAAACCAGATCTAGTGTATAATAACAATAATGTGGCTAAACCGGCTCTAGTGTATTATAATAAGATGGCTAAGCCGGATCTAGTGTATTATAATAATGAGATGGCTAAACTGGATCTAGTTTAAAATTATAACAAGATGGCTAAACCAGATCTAGTCTATGATAATAACAAGATGGCTAATACCGGATCTAGTGTATGATGATAACAAGATGGCTAAACCGGATCTTTTTTTTTAAATGTTGCATATCCTTTACAGGATGTTGCAGTCAACACCAGCATTTGTCAGCTGCTGTTGATGTACAAGGTAAGATTACGCTCAGTAGTTTGCCATTGCTTTCTGAGTGACAGGCTCACATACCCCCATAAATAACCGATGCAGCGTAATCCGCTCCCGAATCTCGCGCAGCTGCGTTACTCACGAGAATATACAGGGATTACAGAGAAAGACGATAATCCCTACACCAGGGAGACCGGATCTAGTGTATGATAATAACAAGATGGCTATGATAATAACAAGATGGCTAAACTAGATCTGCCTTTACACCCCCTCCCCCCAGTTCTACTTTAAACATGGCATGTTTGAGACTAGATCTGACTTTACCCCCACAGTTCTACTTTCAACATGGCATGTTTGAGGCTAGATCTGACTTTACCCCCACAGTTCTACTTTAAACATGGAAGAAGAAGAAGAAGAAGAAGAAGAAGAAGAAGAAGAAGAAGAAGAAGAAGAAGAAGAAGAAGAAGAAGAAGAAGAAGAAGAAGAAGAAGAAGAAGAAGAAGAACCCTGCCTTGACTCAACTCCACACATATACTCAGCACCACCATGCAGCAGAATAGTTAAACGTCTTTACTTCTACTCTCTACTTTCAAACAGGACAAAAACCAACATTTGAGACATTGTTACTGGCTGTTAAAAAATGGTAAAGGTCCCTTTCACTCAAATCTGCTGTCATGGAGATGTTATGGATAGAATACATCACATGATGATGATAATGATGATGATTAAAATCTAGAAAGCATACCTATGACAGACAGGAACACAAGCGACCCATACCACACTAAGGTTCCACACAAGACAGCAACAACCACTTACCTTTTGCTAAATCTTCTTCTTCTTTTTTTAATACTGATGGCTTTGATGCTGACTTTTTCTACACATTGAAAAAATAAATTTTCAAAAACTGAACCCAAAAATTTCTGGTAATTTCAAACTAAGCGTGATAATAAATATATTTCAATGAAAGAACTGGAAATCTTTACATTTGTGGACAATTTCCACAAGCAACAGTCAGTGCACAAGTAAAGGACATTTTCATATGCCTTGAAGAGTACTGGGTTTATGTAAGTAAGGACCTTTGACATGCCTTGAATAGTACTGGGTTCATGTAAGTAAGGACCTTTCATATACCTTGAAGAGTACTGGGTTTATGTAAGTAAGGACCTTAGACATGCCTTACATAGTACTGGGTTTATATAAGTAAGGATCTTAAACATGCCTTGAATAGTACTGGGTTCATGTAAGTAAGGACCTTTCACATGCCTTGAAGAGTACTGAGTGTATGTAAGCAAGGACCTTTGACATGCCTAGAATAGTACTGGGTTTATATAAGGATCTTAAACATGCCTTGAAGAGTACTGGGTTCATGTAAGTAAGGACCTTTCATATGCCTTGAATAGTACTGGGTTCATGTAAATAAGGACCTTT
This sequence comes from Cepaea nemoralis, assembly GCA_014155875.1. Classification (NCBI taxonomy): domain Eukaryota; kingdom Metazoa; phylum Mollusca; class Gastropoda; order Stylommatophora; family Helicidae; genus Cepaea; species Cepaea nemoralis. Next base: position 67,148 of record JACEFZ010000177.1, on the reverse strand, counting down.
CACATGCCTTGAAGAGTTCTGGGTTCATGTAAGCAAGGACCTTTCACATGCCTTAAATAGTACTGGGTTTATGTAAGTAAGGACCTTTCTCATGCCTTGAATAGTATTGGGTTTATGTAAGCAATGACCTTTGACATGCCTTGAAAAGCTAATCCACCTACAAACATCAGTCTAGTCCACTCACTAGTATAGCAAGTATTTGGACTACTCTCAAGCTCAAAGCGAGCAAAGAATCAAAAATAAAATTGTCTGGTGAGTGCATCTTGCCAGATTAATTTCTCCCAAAAACAAAATATGTTATCCGTGTTTCCTGTGCAGCAGTAATTTTACTTAAATCATCTACTGTTGTATCAAACATGAGAAAATGTGTTCATACAAAGCAGAAACAATCTGTCTCCCTCTTTTTTTTTCTCTCATTCTCTCTCTCTTCTTCTCTCTTACTCTTCTCACACTCTCTCACCTACTCTATCTCTCCACAATGCTTGGCCTCCTCCTCTTCCTCCCTCTCTTACCATTCCTCCACTACACACTCCCTCCCTTTCTCTCCAACTCTGCCTCACTCACTCTCTCATATTGTCTTTGGCCTTCCTCACCCTCTCTAAATTTCTCCCTGACTCTTCATGATTCTCTCTTAGCCTTCTTAACCCACCCTCCTCTACTGTCTCTTTTATTCTCTCTTGCCCTTCATCATCCTCTGCCCTACTTTCTCCTGCTCTCATCTTTTCTTCCCTCCTCTCCCCCTCCTTCAAACTCTCTTCTCTACCCTCTCCCTCACTCTCTTACTCTTCCTTACTCCCACTCCACCTCTCCCACCTCTCTCTTTTTCTCTCTTTCTTGTGCGTGCGTGCACACATGCACGCACACACGCACGCACGTGCACGCACACATACACACACACACACACAGCACAATTTTTCTATATAAATTTTCTCTAATAGAATATTATAAAATAGTGATAAAAATTATTATTTCAATATATTATTAAAACATTATTAAATAAAAGTTCAACTGTAACACTTCAAATGTATGACTGTTACATTTTTTAAAATCATGCTGTTCTCTGTTCATTGTCACAATTGTAGAACAGTTAACCAGATTTACAAACACTAGACAAGACAACCAAAACTACATAGACAAAGTGGTATAGAAGAGAAAATACCAATACCCCAATATCCTAGTGCAAGAAAACAGCTCCAAAATGTTGATAAATAGGAAGGACACAGTATAAAACATCAACCCGACATGAAAACAACCTAGCAAAGACAAAAAACATGAAGGTCAAAAAGGGAAAGATGTAAACATCATTAACACCTCAACTGTTAAACAAATCAAGCAAGCTGAGGGAGGCAGACATTTTGAATACTCTTTTTGCCAGAAAAAGGGCAAAATGAAACTTCATTTACATTTCATAATGTACATCGGCATGGCCAAATGGATAAAGAATGTGTGTTCTTAAACATCCTGTGTGCTGATGCCAAGGTAAGGGGTTCAACCCTACACTGGACAGTTGGACTAAAATGCTGACCTACTCTTTGACTTTGGGATGTTAATTGCAAGTACCTCTGAAGTCGGAGTAAGTTTGCCTGATGGCGAGGGACACTGTTAATAGGTAAAGATAATCCAAAACACAAAATTCAGTCCAGCACTACTAAAAGTAGTGAGTATGGACTACACTTGAGTTCAAAGCGAGTGAGCAAAATAAAACCCCAAAACATTTTCATAATACAGGACTGTCCAAAACCAAGTAACAGGAATAAGCACAGTCAAGAAGATGAAATTGCATGTCATAAGAGGCAACTAAGGATGGCTGGGTTTGGGGCAGGCTTCCCCATCTTGTATAAGACATCAGTTGTAAAATTAAACCTACCAAGAAGAAGTTTAGACAGCTTGGAGTGAAGTGATTGAGATTCTATGCTCCTATGGGAGAAAACGGGCAAAAGAAGAGGATGGGGATGAAACCATGGGCAGAAGAAGAGGATGGGGATGAAACCACGGGCAGAAGAAGAGGATGGGGATGAAACAATGGGCAGAAGAAGAGGATGGGGATGAAACAACGGGCAGAAGAAGAGGATGGGGATGAAACAACGGGCAGAAGAAGAGGATGGGGAGAAACAACGGGCAGAAGAAGAGGATGGGGATGAAACCACGGGCAGAAGAAGAGGATGGGGATGAAACAAAGGGCAGAAGAAGAGCAAGGGGATGAAACAGAATTTCTGGCTGAGTGAGCAACTGTCTACTAACCAGCTCTGTATCCGTGAAGTCGACTCCTTCTTTCTTCAAACTTTCACAGAATGACGATAACAAACTGTGGAAGTAATACAAAACAGAATATTGATAACAAACTGTGGAAGTAATACATAACAGAATGACGATAACAAACTGTGGAATAAATAGCACATAAAGTTAGTTGGTATGTCATTTGCAGGGTGTAGCAGTTTACCCCTCTTAAGTCTAAGGTTAATGAGGAGTATTTTTTTAAGAGAGTGACATGGTAGTTGTAGTAAATATAATAGGGTTAAACAGGTAAAGAACCTGTGACAGGTCAAGCAAACCAATAAGGGAATTCACTTGATCCTAGAAAAATACTGCTCGTAAATCATGGAGGAAATTGGAAGAAAGGCGCTAGTCACGGGTACTGGAACTTCAATTACCCCTGGCTATGACACCTAACACAAATGGAAGGCAAAAGAAGAAGAAAACATCAGCAGTCAACCCAACATTTATTGGCTGTGTGTGATTTACTAATAAATTATAGTTCAGTGGTTTGCCACTGCTCTTTGAAGTGCCGACTCCTCATACCATCAAAATCAACGCTAACTGGACTGCTTCCAAATCACTCACTTCTAATTTTGAGCCTCACCTCGGTGTGTCATGGAATTGTGACACAGTTTCACTAGCTCCTAAGCCATATCACTAGATGTGAAAATAAACACATAAGCATACACAAGCTGTGGTGATATAGGGTTAGTGTGTTTGCCGGCCAAGACAGTGGTCCAGGTTTGATCCCCTACAGTGGCAGATATTTTCTTTACAAACAGTTCATCTCTGGAGTTTACAAATCATCATCATCATGTGCCATGTCAAATTATAGCCACATTCATATATCTCCACAGATCTTGGTCATTGGTATTCTGGATCTTCTTCTTCTTCTACTTATTCTTCTTCTTATTATTATTATTATTATTATTATTATTATTATTCCTCTTCTTATTCTTCGTCTTCTTCTTATTATTATTCTTCTTCGTCATATAAAATGTTAAAATGTTTGTTTTGGACGTAAATGTGTTATGCCTGTTTACAGCAGCCATATTTGCACTTTACAGTCAACACATCCAACTTCTTCAAGCATCTGTTGTCCGGGTTAACCTTCCTGGGTGGATCAATTCTATGGATGTTATTCCTCCATGCCACTGTCTTAGAATATCCAGCATCTTGTCTCTCAGTCTGAACCTGCCTCTTCTATCACTGACCTGTCCAGTCATCTCAATCATTTCCAATGCTCTTCTTCTTATTGTGTGACTAAAAACATTGTCTGTCTCTTTCGTACAGCTGTGTATGTTTCACTTTCATCAACCTATTCCAAGAATGCATTGTTAGTTTCAAGGCAGTCCAAGGTATATTCACAGTATTCATTTCAGAAACCATATCTCCGTGGCCTCCATGTTCTTCTTAAATTGTTCGTTCACATTCAAATAATCACTGTCATACAATAGAATGGGTTCAATGTAACATTTGAGTACCGTCCTTCTTATATTTGACTGGCACCTTGTTGACTTGACAGACGATAGTTTGTAAAATGCAGTTATACCTTACCATAACACAAAGCCTGGGCTGAATTTAGAGACCATGTGTTGCCCATGCAGCATGATCCCTCTCTGTCGCTCTGCCTAATTTACTCTAGAGGAAAGGTAACACCAATACATCTGGAACAAGACAAGCTGCAGAAGCTGCCAGATCATCAAAGCAATGCTCCAACTGTCCGCCTGTCGGAGCTTTCATCCTAGACTAGCTGCCGGCCAAGGTTCAGGGCCTGGTCTTCGCTGCCATGACATTTAGTCTTTAGGTTCCATTTCCTCGCACCAGGATAAAGTTTTCTGATATTTAATGAGTGACTTAATATATAAGTCACAGGATTTCAGACAGAAATGGCAAAACTACTGAATGTAAACTTGTCAAGAAATCACATACAGCCAAAACTGCTGGAGTTGACTGCAACATACTGTAAAGGATATGCAACCAACTTTTTATTACATAAGATACTTTTCATATTCTGAAATGCAGCTTTCGCTTGGCATATTCTCCTCTTAATCTCTGTCACACATCATTCATCTGGTGTTATGATTGCCCCTAGATATTCAAATTTATCGACTTTGTTAAGTATTTTTCTTGTATTGTAATATAAAATGTTGGTGTTATCTTCTTCTTTAATGTAACCATTATTTCTGATTTCTTGATATTAAAGGAAAGTTGGGGTTGAACCGGTTAATAAAACATGTACCAGCCAATTATCAGAGAATTGTCGGGGAAAGAAAGAAGATAAGGAAGAGAACGAGCTACCCCATGTCATTATGCTGTGGCCTAGGATATGCTATGGCCTATCAATTCACTATGCCATGCTACTGTCTTCCATGAGACTACCTGTATCTTCCCCACGTAACCATGGAGACACATGACTGGCAATATCAATTCCCAGGTGTTTGTTGATGATTATGCACAAGGTACTCCCACTTTAACATCTTTCTTTGTAATCCTATATATTCTCGTGAGTAATGTAACCTGCGCAAGAATCGGTAGTGGTTCTCGCCACGTTGGTAAATTACGGCGTATGTGAGCCAGTCGCTCAGAAAGCAATGGCAAACTACTGAGCGTAATCTTGCCAAGTACATCAACAGCAGCTGAAAAATGCTGATGTTGACTGCAACGTCCTATAAGGGATATGCAAAACAAAAAATCTCCTACTGCAGGAGTCACAGTGGCACAGTGGATAGAAAGCTGGCCTGCTGCCCTGGTGGTCATGTGTTCAAATCCCCAATGAGGTGGATTTTTCTAAACTGACCTGGGCTATGTCAGTAGCAGGGTATGTTACAGGAAGTTAAGGGTGGCCAGCTGTTTACTGACCTCATCACCCATTAAGTGCCAGTTGGTCTGTTCAAACATGGAGCTAGCACCATATACCCAACACACCTCCAAGTGTGTGATGGGGGGGTCAGAGAGTAAGCCATGGTCACAGTTAGGCAGAAAGTAAGAGTTAGACAGATGTAGGTAGGAGACACAACAGAAAGTAAGAGTTAGACAGATGTAGGTAGAAGAAACACAAGAGAAAATACCCTTTACGGGGCAGACGTTTGTCTGTTTTGTAGCCCTGAACGGGCAAGAAGAATTTTGAGGTTCAATAAAATTTTGGATTACGTTAGTAAATCATCACATAAAAGGTGTTAGTCAACCGATTTTACTTAAATAAAAAACAAAATGAAGTAAAAAGCATGCAGATTATTTTACTAACGTGAATGTTCCCGGTAATCCACACATGAACACAAATATTTACAAAATACAACATATTGTTTGTGATTGTCAGTCAGTTATACTGGCAATTTACAAACACATTTTCAGAATAAGAATCACTTTCTTTAAAGTCCGAATCACTACTGCTAACACTGATCACTGATATCTAGCTCCGATTAATAGTCAACTTCGTGCCCTTCAATGTCACTTAAACTGAAACCAGTGAAATCTCCACTATCACTTGAAGAATCGTCGAAATCCATTTTGAAATACAAAGCGTAAAACCCCCAAAACTATTTTTAACATCCATTCAAATTCAAAGTACAGGCTTGCGAATGGCGGCCAAGTTGTCAAGCTAGCGGTGAAACCAAAAGTAGACAATCGGAAGTCTCGGAAAGCCGCGAGATCACGTTTTAACAATGCATAATAGTCACAGACGCTTTCAGATGGTTTGCCCGTGCAGTGGTAAAAACGTCCTCGGGTGTTTTGCCAGGTAAAGGGTTTTGCAAGAGTTACACAGATGTAGATAGAAGAAACACAACAGAAAGTAAGAGTTAGACAGATGTAGACAAGAGACACAGCAGAAAGTAAGAGATAAGGACAGAAAGTAAAAAAAAAAAGAGAGAAAATAGACAGAAAGACAAACAAAAAGTAAGGAATAAAGAGATAAACAGAAAGATATGAGACAGGCATAAAGGGAAGCAGAAAGACATTAAAAATGAGCTAGAGAGAGAAATAGAGAGTCAGAGAGAGAGAGAGAGACAGACAGACAAACAGACGGATGGACAGATGGAAGGACAGACAGACAGACACTGAAAGACAAAGGAACACAATGACTGAAACAGTGTGAAGGACACAGCAGAATAAAAACAGGATACCTGAGCGCTGGATCGTCCCTGAATTCTGGCAGCTCTGTCCACGTTCTGATCATCAGTTTCAGTTTCTGGGCTACTCTTGGGTGTGCCTGTTAGAAACCATCCAATTCCCAATGAGTGACACTAGACTGAATAGTTTTACAAGCCCCAAAGAGAACTAATCAATGTCTTCACCTTCGTGAAGTTGTGAATCATCTTGAAGACTGTGGGCATTGATGCTCAGAGTATCTGAGATCTAAAATAAGTTTGAATCTCTCAGAGTGAGGCTGAAGTGTGTCATGAACCTCTGTGGCTTTCAGATGTCTAGAATGTCAAGTGTATACACTGGTTCAGTTCGCTCTCACAGATTTACCAATGTTGTTACATGCCAAGAAACAACGAACACCATACAAGCGGTCAAACATTGATTGCTCTAGTACAACACCGGAGAAGTAAAGATGTTCTCATACACTCCAAGGCCTGGCATCCATCACTCTGATGGTGAGTGTATTGTGGATTATCCGGCCTTCCAACCTGGGCAAGCAGTGGATCAATTTTCCTACCATCAAGGAACAAACTAGTATACCAAATAGGCACTGATGTTATTTCTGTCTTCTCCAGCGGCATGATCACCTCATCCAGTCAGGCACTCTAGCACATGTAATGTTAAAGTTTAGTTGCATATCTTTTACAGGACGTTTTCAGTCAACACCAGCATTTTTTGTTGTTGTTGATGTCTTGGCAAGTTTACGTTAACTAGTTTGCCAGCATTTTTTTGTTGTTGTTGATGTCTTCACAAGTTTACGTTAACTAGTTTGCCATTGCTTTCTGAACAACCGGCACCCATACCATTTCTTTAAAAAAAACCAGCGCAACATGGTTTGCTGGCAGATCATGCACAGCTGTGTTTGAACGCAGGTATGCTGTGATCATGAACCGCATACGTATCCCCTACATGTAAAGACTGCTGCTATATTTCATTTATTCATTACTGAAGAACAGACAAGACTCACTACCTTAATATTGTTTCTGTCCTACAGCTCATGCGGTACACCTGGGATTACACCTAGGGTAGCCTTGTTTCTTCAGGATGTGGCAGGCAATTTATTGTTAACACGCCCCAACCCACTTACCCAGATAGACGGGTATTACTAAGTCACAAGCCTGCATTTTATAAGATTTAAAACAATGTTTTCCTATAGTGAATTTCAATAAAGAAGACACAAACAATAGAATGCATGATTTATTGCCTGGCATATTTCACTGCGTCTCATCAGGAGTATGCTGCAGAAATCACACAACATAAACTAATTAGATAAATCCTTCAAGCTGAAATATACAACACACATATTCACACAGTAAATTGAATTGTCTACCATAGTAATTTTAAAATGACTATCATGTCTTTTTGTTCACACAACATTGGTGTCTGTACACGAATGGTGATCACTTCTGCCAGCTTTAACATGCAATCATTTTGTTTAGTTTAGTTTAGTTTAGTCGTTGGATCAACATCACGGCACACGGTTTAACCCATAAGTGCTCTGTTTTCCTCCTAACTCATACCTGAGTCTGGAGAAACTCAGCTCAATGCATGAACTCCATTGCATCGGCGAGGATCCTGAGATACTTTGGGTAGATTTTTAACTCGAAATTTTGCCCGGGCAGCGCCGTTAGGCTACTCTTCTTCGATTTCCAACTGCCAAGGGATTTTTTACGTGCGCAACAATACACACGGGCGTCCGATCTCACTACCCAGAGACCAGGGGAAATTTTATTACTGGACGTCCAGGTGGATTTTTTAAATAATCATTTAGCAATCATTTTGTGTGTTAAACAACACACGAAACACATTTTCCTGTCAATCACGTGGCCGGTTTTCAAAATGTGCCATCCAATCGATAACGTAGATTTGTGGCGTGTAGTCTTAGCCAGGTTCCCAGAGTCTTTATTTATTATTCCCTCTATCCAATTGGGTATGCGTTCGACCCCTCTAGTTATTCAACTGCCTCTCTGTTCTGCCGATGTAGGTAGACTGAACCTGCATGTAAAATGATAAATACAGTTGGATTTGACATACAGAGGGACAGGTTCTTTTATTGTGTTTTTGTTATTTAAATTTCAGAAGATGACTAAGTATTTTATGGGATACTGTCACTTTCATTGAATGTGAGAGAGATAGAGATTTTTGTAAAAGCTGTTTCATGTTCTTTACAGAACATCACAATCTTCCACAGCATGTTTTCTCTGTTTGTGATTGACTGGACAATTTTATGTTCAGAAGTTTGCCATTGCTTTAAAAATGGCAGCCGGCTCATACCGGCTCATTATGGTATGAGCCGTCGTAAAGTCATCTTTTTTTAAGCAACTTTAAGACAGCTCATACCATAAAAATCAATGCAAAGTGATCTGCTTCCAAACTGCCCACAGCTGATTGTGAACCCTTGACCCAGAATACTGACTGAAATGTTACTCTTCTTCTTTGCGTTCATCCGGAGTGTTTTTCAGATGTGATTGCGGTGTGTCTAAGTTATGCGCCCTTGGGCCGAAACCCGTAGGCCAACACATCCGACTTTAGCATGCTTTTTTGACCAGGTAGCATTCCTGGGGAAATGTTACTCTAAACATTCTCTGCTTTTGGTAGTGAATCTTGAAATGTTAATCATCACATTAAGAAGAACCTTTAAGGAAGAAGCAATAGAAGATTAACCGAATGTCGCTGTTGCATACCACCAAAAGAAAAGAATGATCAAATCAATCATAAAGCCACCAACATCAGCTCAAGAATTACCACCTTATGGGCAGACCAGAACAAATCATGATTCTGCACCTCAGGAGCAGGACACAACAGATTATACAACCACATGTATACAAAATTTAAGATTGGCGAATCAGTCATGTGCACATGTGGTTTGGCGCCACAGACAGCAGATCACACACTCCAAGACTGCCCAAAATAGGACATATCTAGGCCATGGATAGCCAGAGATAAGAAAAGTAGAGCCTTATACACAACTGTCAGGATGAGACAAACAGAGTTCTCCAGTTATAAAATAAGAGGAGAGGCACTGGAGGACACTGTGATGACTGGAAAGATCAGCGATAGAAGAAACAGAGGCAGACCAAGCGCAATTATGGTTGCTGGTTTACGACAGTGGCATGGGGTAAATAATGTCAGTGGTAGAATTGGTCCAGAACACCAGATCATTATTCTGTGCCTCAAAACAGGTCACAATCGATTATGCAACCATTTCTGTACATTTAAGGTGGGCAAATTGGACATGTGCACTTGTGAATTGGTGCCACACTGGCAGATCACATACTCCAAGACTGCCCAAAATATCTAGGCAAACCTTCTGGCCTAGACAAACAACAGTGGAGGATAACTTTCTAGATCACTAAGTGTCTAAAAAAACAGTAAAGTTTATACAAGAGACAACATTGCAGATACAGACAATCAGTTTCAAGCGTATGAGCAAAAAAAAATGAAGATCCACCAAGGACAAAGATCTGTGAAGAGGCATGTGCACCTACACCATTTGGTAACAATGCTGATGAAGATTGTTCTTGTCAGAAGGTCCTCAGATTAAATTTGAAAACTTCAAAGAAATGGCACGCAGTCACACAGGAAAACTATACTGGATTCTTTGACTCTGTGCGCCTCCAGTATCTCTGTAGCTTCCAGGAATGCCTAAAGCTCTGCCCTGTAGTCTGTTGTAAGCTCTCAGGTAGCAGCTAACTCTTCTATTTTGCATGAGAATTTAGAAGAAAGACAAGACTAGTTCAGAGTTAATGGCTACCTAGGAACAGGCCATGGTCTTTGTTTTGGCCATCAAAAATTATTTTAACCATTCATTTCATCCCGCTGGGGGGGGGCGGGGGGGGGGTTTGAAAGTTTGGAGCCGTAAGTTCTAAGATGGCTGGTAAGGCCTATTTTGGCTCGAAATGTTAATACGCCATACAACTGAACAAAGGACTGCCTGAGACGCATGACTTGTGAGCACACAAAATTATACCTTCTGAGAAATCAGTCCGCGGCACTCTGAAACAAAGTCTCTGGAGCAAATTTCAAGATGGAAAGGTCTGCCACAGTTACTGGTGCAGGCATCCAACAGCTGTGGACAGTCAAGAAAACAAAAGGTGCAGTCACAAAGATAATGGCTTTATAGTATACAGGTAAAAAAGAAAATAAAGATCACAAACAGTAAATTACAACACCATCATCATCACTATCACTGTCATCATCATCTTCAACATCACTATCATCATCACCACCATCATCACTGTCAGTTTCCATCAGCGTCTAAAACACAGGGCAACTACTCCAAACAAAAACAACTCAAGTTCTTGTTTACAAAATACATAATTGATTGATTGATTAATTGATTTCTTCTTCTTCTCCTTCTTCTTCGTTCATCTGGAGTTTTTTTTCGGACGTGATTGTGTTGTGATTGTGTTGTGCCTGTTTACAGCAGATCTGGGTTCATGCGCCGTTAGGCCGACACATCCGACTTCTGCGGGCATTTGTTGACCGGGTTAACCTTCCAGGGGGATTAATTACTTTAAAAACTGACATAATAGCACACCAGGCAAACTCACAGATGCTCTCTCTCTCTCAAGGAAAATAGTTAAGGTGTAGATGACTATTGTCCCAGAAGCAAGTTGGCTGCAAACACATCACATTCTGTCCCTTGTATGTTTCTCCTTACCAGGCTACGCTTAAGTTCAAATGTATGCATTCTTAAACACGTTGCTTCATCAGCCAGTGTATTGTTAACTAGCATTCAGGAGGTCAACTTGGCTGCATGGATAAGAGAGCTTGCTCTTAAACTTCTGGTGTGCTGATGCTGAGGTCATTCATTCATTCAGTAGCATGTCCTCTGCAGAGCTTTTCTTCCATAACAATTTTATTTGTTTTATCGTCTTTAGTAGCCAACCTTCTTCAATATTCAATTCTTGTCGTATGTATGCATTTGCTATTTTCTGTATTCCAAGATATTCTTAGAACCCATCTATAAAACTAGTCAGCTTGATTAAAATGTTGACTTTTCATCCATGACTTGGGAAGGTAAATTACAAGTCGCTTAAAAGTTGAGAGGATCGATGTCATTGCACTGGGTTTTATCCCATATGGCTCGGTCTCTTTCCACAGTGTGGGCTGCCTGAAAGCGTCCCACAAAGCACGAACTCCGTAGCTTAGACGACAACCCCCAGGAGTCTCCAAGAAAAAGTGTACTCGTGAAACAAAAGACGTAGCCTGGAATCAAAACTCACAACCTTTGTAGTGCGAGGCAGACGGCTTGACTACTTCGCCACAGAGACTACCTGAATTACAAGTATCCACACATAATAATCAATCCAGAGTACTCCCTACTAGTATCAACAACTAAAGTAGTAGCATGGCTATTGGATATGGATTACACTTGAGTCAAAGCGGTCACACACACACACACCCCACCCACCCACCCACACACAAACACACACAAAACAAACGAGCATTCATTCAGATGAAATCTTCAAAATGTTTACTTTATCCATTGTGAGTGTACAACATATCCATCCATCCATCATGTGCCATGCCAGTAAGCGATGGGCAGTCATGATTCGCCTTGTCACTCGATCACCAGAGTCGTGGATCAGCTCAGTGTTCCTGTCTCGGCAATGCCACTATGGCCAAGCCATCCAGGTATTTACTTTTCTGTCTTCATCTTGTTCTCTTCCCCTTGATCTTGCCAAATGTCTCCAAGTTCTCCAATTTATTTGTTCTCATAACATGTCCCAAAAAAATTTTCTGAGTCTAATTTCTCTAATGAGTGTACGGTTTTAATCTGTTTCCTGTAGGACTTGGTCATTGGTTTTTCTGTCTGTCCATGGTATTCTTTGCATTCTCCTCAGAAACCATATTTGCACAGCCATGTTTTTTACCTTGTTTGCCATTTGTCCAAGCTTCACATACATACAACAGTACAGGTTCTATGTAACACCTCAGCACTATTTTCCTCGTTGCAACTGACATCTTTTTATTGGCCAGTTGTTCTAATCTCTTCAAGGCATCTCCCATCAGATGTTATGACTGTTCCGAGATAATTGTACCTATTCACTTGTTGAATATTCCCATTTACTTGTATATTACATTATGGTATTTCCTTCATCCTAGTGATGACCATAATCTGTGTCTTCTTACAATTCAGTTCTAACCCTTGCTGTTCACTGCGTGCAACAACCACATCCACTAATTGTTGCAGATCCTGCTCATTTGTCTGCAATCAATACTGTATCATCTGCATAACTAATATTATTGTTTTGTCCCTCAATGATGATTCCATTTATATCTTATATATTTCTGAAAATATTTTCACTGTATACGGAAAAAAGATCTAGAGATCTAATACATAATCAATTTTTATGGTAGCTTGTTGTTTCCAATATTTGTTTTTTATAAGTCTAAGGTCCTTCCCATCAATTTGTAGATCTACAAGCATCTCTATCATGTTGGCATCTCACACTTTATCGAAAGCCTTTGTGTAGAGCGTTCAATTACTGTTTTTAGCATATACACAGCATTTACTGTACCCTTGTGATAAAGACAGAAAGCAGTGATAAAGACACACAGCAGTGATAAAGACAGAAAACAGTGATAAAGACAGAAAGCAGTGATAAAGACACAAAGTAGTGATAAAGACAGAAAACAGTGATAACAACAGATATAAGTGATAAAGACAGAAAGCAGTGATAAAGACAGAAAGCAGTGATAAAGGCACAAAGCAGTGATAAAGACAGAAAGCAGTGATAAAGACACAAAGCAGTGATAAAGGCACAAAGCAGTGATAAAGACAGAAAGCAGTGATAAAGACACAAAGCAGTGATAAAGACAGAAAACAGTGACAAAGACAGAAAGCAGTGATAAAGACAGAAAACAGTGATAAAGACAGAAAAGACAGAAAACAGTGATAAAGACAGAAAACAGTGATAAAGACAGAAAACAGTGATAAAGACACAAAGTAGTGATAAAGACAGAAAACAGTGATAAAGACAGAAAGCAGTGATAAAGACAGAAAGCAGTGATAAAGACAGGAAAAAAAAGGTTAGTTGCATATCCTTCACAGCACGTCAAAGTCAACTCCTTAATTTTTTGGCTATTTATGATTTCTTGCTAAAATTATGTTCACTAGTTTGCAATTGCTTTCTGAACAACTGGCACTTGTTCCACTGTATGAAATCCAATACACGACGGTCTGCTTCTAAATCACCCGCTTTTGTGTTATGAATGTAGTATGCAGGAAGTGAATTGCATTCATAACCCTTTGGTGCAGCAATGGATAAAGCAGAAAATAGTTATATAAATACTTATCTAAAACAGAAAACAAACATACACCAACAAAAAACAGTTCTACAAAAAGAATCATTTAAAACATAACACACACACAAGTGGCAGAAAAAAAAATAATCACATAAAACATAACACACACAAACATAAGGTAAGAGGGATAAAATTATATAAAACAAAAATCAGTTGTACAGATATGAGAGTGAATACTTACAGTTAGAGCTTGCATGGCCACAAAGGGAACTTTGTGGTTCATTCTCTTCACAATTGACTTCAGACAATCTCTAGCTCTGTGGAATATAAAAGGAACACTATCTCATGCATAGTATAGATGCCAGGGAGAACGGGTGGCAGGGGAGGTGAATATAACAGGAACACTATCTCATGCAGAGTATACATCCATATGACAAGAGCTGAATACTGAAGAAGGTTGGCTGCTTAAAACGATAAAACTTAGAAAATTGAAATATTTTGGTCACTTGAAACATCATGAAAGTTTGGAGAACAATAATGGAGGGATATATGCCTGGGAAGAGAGGAAGAGGACGGCCAAAGAGAAGATGGGTGCAGGATGTGGCAGATGATCTCCAGATGGGTGTATCAGGACGCAGGACATAATGCATATGACGGAGAAGTTTTCCGGAAGATTGTTAAGGGAGCGAGGTTCTGTAAAGGACATGCTCCTGAATGAATGCCTTAATGAATGAGTATATGTGCCAGAGAGAATGGGTGGGAAGGGGTGCACTATTGTAAAAGAAATGTTCTTCATAAAATTCCTGTGACTTAATGACTTTCCCACGTAGTATTATTGCTATTTTTCCCACTGTGGTTTCTGTTAACTGGGAATGAGTTCATTGTCAGGTATATACACTGTCTGTTACCCTTCTGCTTCTCAGCAGTCACAGATACCAAACTGTTCTCATCTAATTCATCTTTATCATCCTGTGCCATGCTGATAAGCATGGGCAGTCATGTTTCGCCTTCTCGCATGATCACCAGAGTCATGGATCAGCTCCGTAAATATCTGGATAACTGACCATGCCAAGTGGCCAAGCTATCCAGATATTTATTTCTCTGCTTTCCCCTTGTTCTTTTTCCCCTCAATCTTGCCAATTGTCACCAAGTTCTCCAGTTTATTTCTTCTTATAATGTGTCCAAAAAGTTTTGACTGTCTACATCTAGTTTCTCTAATTAGTTTACGGTTCTTATTTGCTTCTTGTAGACTTGCTAACTGGTTTGTCTGTCTGTCCTTTTAAGTAAGACTTTCTAAATAAATATCAGTCTTTGATGGCCTCCACTAATTCTAGGATTCTCATCATCATTATCCGATGCCTTGCCGGCTGGCGTGGGCAATGCCTCTCCACAAATTACGATATCCAACGTCATGAATCAATTTGTGTGTTGACTCCCTTCCATGCCATGACACAAGACTGTCAAGAACCTTCTCAAGCTGTCTTACTCTACCTCTCTTTCTGCAAATATTTCTGGTTGTCACAATATGTTCCAGTTTTTGTCTTCTCATAACGTTGCCAAACAAATGATGACTGCCTCTTTCTGTTTGTGATACGCTTTGTAACTCAATTTCCCTGAAAACGTCCTGATTGCTTTTTTTGGCTGTCCAATTAATTTTCAGCATTCTTCTATAAAACTAAATCTCCAAGGCATCCAGGGATTTTTTCGCCTGTTTACTAATTGTCAAGGACTGGCAGCCGTATGTTAAAACTTAGTTCTATGTCAAATGCAATAACTCTTTTCCTGACTTTCAAGGACAGCGACTTATTGCACAAAACATTCTCCATGTGCCTAGATATCTTAATTTAATTCAAGAATATATGGTGTTAAATACACCACTCAAATAATCTTTTAAATACGTTTATTTTATACAAGCATGTATATTTACAAGGTGCAATGCGTGTTTCTTTGTTTGTGTATATTACAGAGCGTTGCCGTTTGTTAGTGTTATGTCATATGCGTTAATGAAACAAAAACATACATATACAGTTATGATAATGACGTACGCTTTCAGTCATCCCATTCTAACGTGATTGATGGTAATAGTGATGATAATGGTGATGATAATGATGATGATAGTGGTGATGGTAATGGTGGTGATAATGGTGATGATAATGACGGAGACAACAACGACTATGGTGTGGTGATGATTCCTTCCGCTCGTTCATTCTAAACCCATCTTTCTCACACGCTTATAAAACCTTCCACACACAGCACGCGTTCTCTTCCACATCGAAGATATATACATTAAAGGAAATGTTGGTGTCAAGGTCGAAACGGCAAAAGCCGCCCCACGTTTTACACTGCAGGCAGTCTCATGCAAGCTTACTTCCTGTAAGTGGATTCAATATTATTGCTGAATGACAGCCCTCGACTTAATCGCAAGTGCCCAGGATTTGCTTGTGGTGGGGTGGGTTGATACCAGGAACGCGGTCAACACGGAGGGAGGGAGAGAGAGGGAGTTGGGGAGGGGGAGAGGAGGGGGAGGGATAAAGAGAGAGCGCGCGTAAACAGATTGGAATTTGTTAAGTTGTCCATTGCGAATTCAGCGTATACATAAATATCCCATTCATTATGTACAAAAACAGGCTTTTACATTGCGAATACAGCGTATAGTCATTCATGTTTGGGGTGGGGGGGGGGGGGGAGAAGAGAGAGAGCGATATAGAGGGGGAGAGAGAGAGAGAGAGAGAGGAGAGAGAGAGAGAGAGAGAGAGAGAGAGAGAGAGAGAGAGAGGAGTAGAGAGAGGAGAGAGAGAGAGAGAGAGAGAGAGAGAGCTGTTCAGACCGAGGTCAAACTTCGGTCGACAAGACCACTGACTCACAAAGGCCACCGTCCCATTGTTCTGTCTAGATTGGCTACAGGACTCAGTAACAAAGAAAAAGACATTTATTCAGTTATTTGGCGCTTTGTTCCTCAATGATTGGGCTTAGTGGTACACATGCGGAGTATAGAAATATACTGTGAGAGTGTGTTTGAACATGTATGTTATGTAGTGTGAAATTTGATGGGAGTGGCTCTTGTTTATTAATCTGCGAATAGCTGGGGCGATTTTTGTTGAAAAATCTTTGCTAGTGTGTGTGGTTGTATTGTTTGGTGATTGTGTGTGGCCGAGTTTCTACTCGACCATATTAACGTTTCTATACTCCGCCAGTGCAACAAGAAGTTTAGTGTGTTTGCCTTTTGTAGATGTGGGTATTGTATTTAAAAAAAATGGCCTTATAAGCGTCAGTTTCTTGTTTGTGTGTGTTTCTATTAATTGTTGCAGTGCAATCTTAGTGGCTGTGATTGCTGGGCCATTCATAGAAGAGATGATCCTCTGTTTCCTGAATATTTTGTCTACATAATTTGCATGGGGCTATTTGCTTGAATGTTTGTGCGGCCCTCTCAAATAATCTTTTTTTTTTTTTTATTTTTTTTTAGCATATCCTTTACAGGACTTAGCTGCCAACACCAGCATCTTTCAGCTGCATGTTGATCTCTTGGCAAGATTACGCTCAGTAGTTTGCCATTGCTTTCTGAGCGGCCGGCTCACATACCCCGTAAGTTACCGATGCGATTCGAACCACTGCTGATTTGAACCGTCATCACGTTACCGACGAGAGTATACGAGATTACGGAGAAAAGTAATAACCTCTAAGCCACGAAGCCACGAAGCCACGAACCCTCTCAAATAATCTGCTTAGTAAGCAAGCGCACTATTAAACCACGAATATAAAATGGTTTCTTGGGCTTTTAAATTCAATGATTGTTGATACACATGTTGCAAAATAACATTAACATTTAATTGAAATACTATACAAGTATTAATAAGATATGCAATAATTTATAAACTATAGCAAGATAACCAATTGCGAAATATAGCCTGTATTTTATGTTATAATATAAATACAAGCTTGGGTACAATTAGTGCAGAATATTTATAAATTGATTTGTAAAATCATGTGTAGAGTTATTTCCCTTCACATTTTTAACTGCACTAAGGGTAGAGTTATTTCTCTTTTATAATTTGACTTCAATATAGCAAGTATTTTTCCAGTGATAAACAAAATCGACAGTACTAAAATGAACAAAAGTTAATAGAAGAATACTTGCTTATATCCACCTTTTTCACCCACTCATCTAACTTCAATTATATCTTTGTACCCTCTTATTCATATACATGACTTTTACTCTGCACATCAGTTGATAGTGTTGTTTCTAGAAACAGGGGCAAAAAGGTTATTCAATATATTTTTGGAGGGGTTTCAGCATGTTATCTCCATTGCCATTTATCCGCACACAAGTATGTCTGGTGGTTTTAGTGGCCCTTCTTTAACAAGAGATAGCTTCATCGGTCCCACACAAATAATATCATCATCATCATCATCATCATTAATGGCCTTGCAGACTGGTTTGGGTGATCATGCTGTTCAACATCATGCGACCATCAACAGTATGCATCTATTCATGCACTGACACACTTTTGTGTCATGAAACAAGGCTGATACACATTTGTGAGGAGGCTGCGTGGTCTGGAGGTATGGTGTCTGCCTCGAGTGCTGGAGGTCCCGGGTTCAAGCCCCAGTGAGGACCGGGATTATTTTCACGTGGATTTCTAGTAATAAAATCTCCCCTGGTCTCTGGGTAGTGAGATCGGACGTCCGTGTGTATTGTTGCGCACGTAAAAAATCCCTTGGCAGTTGGAAGTCGAAAAAGAGTAGCCTAACGGTGCTGCCCGAGCAAAATTTCGAGTTAAAAATCTATCCAAAGTATTTCAGGATCCTCGCCGGTGCTACAGATTTCGTGCACTGAGCTGAGTTTCTCCAGACTCAGTTTTGAGGAAGGAGGAGAACGGAGCACTTATGGGTTACACCCGTGTGCCGTGATGTTGATCCATCGACTAAACTAAACTAACTAGATACACATTTGTTCTCACTGTTTTCCTCTATCTCTCTTTCCACAAATCTTTCATATGGTACAATATGTTCTAGTTTTACTATAAATATCACATGTCAACTTCTGTGTTAGTAGCAGTGAACAGTTTTACAATCTGACATCCCAGGCTGAGGTCAGCCACAGGCGATTTCAGAGAAGATTGCTCTGCACTGATTTCCTTAATAGATAACAAGTAGGCCGTTCAGACAGCAATGGCAAACTACTGAACATGTAACAGCCTAGTTAATCACTTGGTTAATTAATGCTGGTGTAGATTGAAATGTCCTGTAAAACGTCATGCAACTAATGACTGACTGGCACCTTGCTGTGTTGACAGACGAAAGTTTGTAAAATGGAGTTATCTCTCCATAACACAAAGCCTGGGCTGAATTTAGAAACCATGTGTTGCCCATGCAGCATGATCCCTCTCTCGGCCTGCCAAGCTTACTCCAGAGGAAAGGTAACACCAATACGTCTGGAACAGGACAAGCTGCAGAAGCTGCTGGATCAGTAAAGCTGTGCTCTAACTGTCTGCCTGTCAGAGCTTTGATCCTACACCAGTTGCCAACCAAGGCTTAGAACATGGTCTGCCCTGCCATGAAATTTAGTCTGTAGGTTGCATTGCCTTATACTAGGGTAAGGTTTGTACACTCCCAACTGCACTCCTCCGCCTGGAGTCGTGCAACTAATAAATACACAAATAATCAACACAATCTCACACAATCATTCACTCAAGTCAATCCTTGCATGATCACTTCAATTAAGTCAATAAAGGCCCAAACTTGCAGAAGAGTAACAAGACAATCTAAGCTATGAACTAAACAATCCAGACATTTTGTTATCATGTAAATAATTGTAAATCATGTGGAGGTAATCCAAGAAAACTAAGCAAAAGCTTAACAACTGAGAAAACTGGACGATTATAATTGCCTTCTTTCTTAATTTCTGACTATGGGTTTATGCACTATATGAGCGGTATGTGCCTCTATGAAAGACAGCCAGATGTTGCGGCTAGGCGGTATGTGCCTCTATGAAAGACAGCCAGATGTTGCGGCTAGGCGGTATGTGCCTCTATAAAAGACAGCCAGATGTTGCGGCTAGGCGGTATGTGCCTCTATGAAAGACAGCCAGATGTTGCGGCTAGGCGGTATGTGCCTCTATGAAAGACAGCCAGATGTTGCGGCTAGGCGGTATGTGCCTCTATAAAAGACAGCCAGATGTTGCGGCTAGGCGGTATGTGCCTCTATAAAAGACAGCCAGATGTTGCGGCTAGGCGGTATGTGCCTCTATGAAGACAGCCAGATGTTGCGGCTAGGCGGTATATGCCTCTATGAAAGACAGCCAGATGTTGCGGCTAGGCGGTATGTGCCTCTATAAAAGACAGCCAGATGTTGCGGCTAGGCGGTATGTGCCTCTATGAAAGACAGCCAGATGTTGCGGCTAGGCGGTATGTGCCTCTATGAAAGACAGCCAGATGTTGCGGCTAGGCGGTATGTGCCTCTATAAAAGACAGCCAGATGTTGCGGCTAGGCGGTATGTGCCTCTATAAAAGACAGCCAGATGTTGCGGCTAGGCGGTATGTGCCTCTATGAAAGACAGCCAGATGTTGCGGCTAGGCGGTATATGCCTCTATGAAAGACAGCCAGATGTAGCGGCTAGGCGGTATGTGCCTCTATGAAAGACAGCCAGATGTTGCGGCTAGGCGGTATGTGCCTCTATGAAAGACAGCCAGATGTTGCGGCTAGGCGGATGGGCCGGTGAGACCTTGGGGATGTGCTTGTCTCTGGGCATGGTTTGCTAGTGCATTTACTCATGTTTGTACTTGTGGGACCTGGTTACATCACCTTGCTGCTGAGATGAGTGCTTGGTGCGACACTGTGAGCTGTGGTTTTCTTTCATGATGCTTTTTACTTGTGTCTACGTTGGCTGTGTTGTGAAATGCAGATTCAGAAAATGGCGGACAGCTAATTACTGGCACTCCAAGTGGCTGCCTTATATATTACGAGGTATCGTTTAATGCCACCTGATTGTCCTGTAACATGCCATTCCATATTTTATTTCTTTTAATTCTCATCTTATCATTTTGTATACCACTTGATTTTATCATGTATAATATAACATTACTGTGATGTGAGTGAGAGAGAGAGAGAGAGAGAGGAGAGAGAGAGAGAGAGAGAGAGAGAGAGAGAGAGAGAGAGAGAGAGAGAGAGAGAAGAGAGAGAGAGAGAGAGAGAGAGAGAGAGAGAGAGAGAGAGAGAGAGAGAGAGAGCAAGAGAGAGAGAGAGAGGGAGAGAGAGAAAAAAAAGAGAGATTTGAATTGCATCACTAATTTTTACGCTACATAATGTATATGTACAATTTTTTCTCCACTTCTTGCAATTGCGAGAATTCTCACGACAATCGTCAGTGTCTAAATTGTGTGTAAAGTGTAGGAGTTTGTTCTTATTAGTTTCAGTAATCATGTGAGGCATCATGTATTTGTCTATATGTGAGGATGTATGTATGGGTGTGTATGTGAGGGATATGTGTGTGTGTGTGGTGGGGGGGGGGGGAATGTGTGTGTGCCTATGTAAGAGAGAGAGAGAGAGAGGAGAGAGAGAGAGAGAGAGAGAGAGAGAGGAGAGAGAGAGAGGAGAGAGAGAGAGAGAGAGAGAGAGAGAGAGAGAGAGAGAGAGAGAGAGAGAGAGAGAGAGAGAGAATTCAGTGCTCGCATGTCCTGTAACATGCCATTCCATATTCTTTGTGTATTTTCATCTTTCACATTATCATTTTGTATGTATGACACTTGATTTTATCATGTATAATATAACATTACTGTAATGTGAGTGAGAGCGCTAGTGAGTGAGAGAGAAAGAGAGAGAGAGAGAGAGAGAGAGAGAGAGAGAGAGAGAGAGAGAGAGAGAGAGAGAGAGAGAGAGAGAGGGGGGGGGGGGGGGGAGAGAGAGAGTTGAATTGCATCACTAATTTTTAAGTTACAAAATGTATATGTACAATTTTTCTCCATTTTTTTTTTACAATTTTGCGACAATGCTCACGACAATCGTCACTGTATGTGTGTGTAAAGTGTGGGAGTTTGATCATAATAGTAGGTTGGGGGATCGGGGGATGTGTGTGTGGGTGGATTCGTGATGTGTGTGGGTGGGCGGGGTGGGTTTGTGTGGGTGGGTGGGGGATTTGTGTGTAGGTGCGTGCGAGATGTATGGGTGTATGGGGAGATGTGTTTGTGAGTGGGGATGTGTGTTTGTCTAGGTGGTTGTGGGTGAGTGGGTGGAGGAGGATATGTTGGTGGATGATTGATGGTGGGTTATGGGATGGGTGGGGGTATATGTGTGGGTGGGGAGATGTGGGTGTGGGAATATGTGGTGGGTGGGAGATGTGTGCAGGTGGGGGTGGTTGTGGGTTTGAGGATGTGTATGTGGGTGTGGGATGTTTGGGTGGATGGGTGGGGAGTGTGTGTGGGTGAGAGATGTGTGGGTGAATGTGTGTGGGGGATGTGTGTGGGTTGGGGGAGGGGTGCGTGATGAGTGTGGGTGATGGATTTGGAGATGTGTGTGTGGGTGGGGGATATGTCTGGCTGGGTGGGGGTGTGTGTGGCTGGATGGAGGATGTATGTGTGGGTAGTGAGGGTGACTGTAGTTGGGGGATGTGTGGATGGGTAGGAGATGTGTGGATAGATGTGTGTGTGGGTGAGGGATGTGTCTTTGGGATGTGTGTGGGTGTGGTATTGTGTGGGAGGGGAGCTGGGTGTGGATAAATGATGTTTGTGTGGGTAAGTGAAGGTGTGGTTGGGTTTGTGGGTGGGTGAATGATGTGTGTGAGGGTGGGGGATGTTTGCTTAGATGGGTGGTTGGGATGTGTGAGTGTGGGTGGGTAGATAGGAGATTATGTGTTGATGAGTGGGTAAGGGACGTGTGGGTGTTAGTGGTTGAGGGATAAGTACGTGTGTCTAGGGATGTGTGAGGGGATGAATGTATGGGTTGTGTGTGCGTGGATGGGAGGTGTGTGTTTGTGAATGGGGAATGTGTTGGTGGGTGGGGATGTGTGTATGGGTGGGGAGATTGTGCGTGGGTGGGGATGTGTGTGTATATGGGTAAGGGTGTGTGGTTAAGGGATGTGTGGCTGGGGGAATGGGTGGATGGAGGATGTGTGGTTGGGTGGAGGATGTGTGGTTGGGTAGAGGATGTGTGGGTGGATGATTGTATATGAGTAAGGGTGTGTGGTTAAGGGATGTTTGGTTGGGGGATAGGTGGGTAGAGGATGTGTGGGTGGGTAGAGGATATGTGGGTGGGTGAGTGTGTGCAGGTTAGGAGATGGTGGGGGATGTTTGTAGGTGTGGGCTCGGGATAAGTGAGTGGGCTGGGGGAGATGGGAGATTATGTGGGTGAGTGCGGAATTTGTGTGTGGGTAGGTGCGGAATATGTGAGTTGACGGGAGATGTGTGTGTGGCTGAGGAATGTGTGTTTGGTTGGGTGGTTGGAGGTGTGTGGGTGGAGGAGGATATTGGGTGAGTGATTGTTGGTGGGAAATGGGACGGGTAAAGGATATGTGAGTGGGTGGGGAGATGTGTGTAGGTGGGGGATGTGTGGGTTATTGAATGTATGTATGCTTGGGGTGTGGGTGGATGGGATGTGTGGTGGATGAGAGGTGTGTGTGGGTGGGGAGATGTATAGGGATGTGGTGGATGGGTGGGGGAATGTATTGTATGTGTGTGTGGTTGGGTGGGGAGTTGGGGGTGATGGGGGATGTGTGGGTGGGTGGTGGATGTGTCTTATAACATAGTCATATGCATTGTTTATGTTTACAAAATTCATGTGACAATGTTTTTTTCCTATGCACTGTTCATGAAAGAAAGATGAGTGATTGGAAGGGCCGAATGTAAGACGGGCCTGCGTGCCCAATTTGTTACCCTTTGAAAATAAAGTCTGTTCGTTCGTTCGTTGATGCGTGTGTTGGCTACTTGTGTTAGTTTCGAAGGGTTGTCTTCTTTGGCAATTGACTGTATATTCAAGTGAACAACGGCTTATTGCCGGTGCTGTGGCAATTTGGTCTTGTCAAAGTTACTCTTTCCTTCACAAGTTCACATAGGATATTGACGAGCATTTCATCTGGTTTTCGCTGACACAGAAATGGAGCAATTATGAAGTGATCCATTGCTATGAAGTTGGAACCAAATGACTATGAGACAGACAAACAGACAGATGGATTAACAGACTAGCAGACAATAAAATACTCACCCAGTGGGCTGTCTATTCACTTTCTCACAAATGTCAAGTATAAGACGCCAGTTTTCTGTTGTATTCATTTCATCTGTTGCCTTTTCTGGTGGGTCAGAATTACTTATGTTAGTATAAGAGGAAATGAAATTATTATCCACTTGTATCAACATCATCATGTGCCATGCCGGTAAACATGGGCAGTCATGTCTCGCCATTTCACTCGATCACCAATCAGCTCTGTGTTCTTGTCTCGACCATGCTACATGGTCAAACCATCCAGGTATTTACTTCTCTGTCTTCCTCTTATTCTTTTCCCCTCAATCTTGCCAGTTGTCACAAAGTTCATAAAGTCTCTCATCTCATCTCATCATGTTCCTCTTGTACCTTGCGGTGTTGAGGTGAAGTATAAACAGCGGAAGAGTGCCCGCTTATGGGCTTCATGTATCAATATTCCCATGGACTCCCTGTGTCCATCATCATAATGTCTAATTTCTCTAATCAGTTTACTTGTATACCAGTATAATATTATTATAGAATGGGTAATTATTGCATCAAATTCTATATTTAAACATCAGCAAACATATACAAGTAATAATTTTCAGAACATGCATCTTTCCTGTGGTAAAAAACAGATGCAACTCTTAGACCACTTCACAAAGACTACAGTAGAAAATCAGCACTTTTGGACTTTGTTACACAAACATTACTAGAATACCATGGATAAAGAATCAGAAAAATACCGGCACATTTCACAAGATCTGAAAGTCAAAGAAAACTGGCTTATAAAGAGCTTCATGTCTCAGGAACTGACAAACTTTGGTCGTAGTAAACATCATATAGGTTTTGAAAGCATGGTTCCTAAAGAAGAGGCAAGGGTTAACCAACACGACAGTGACACACAGGGCATGCAAATGCATGAGGCAAGGGTTAACCAACACGACAGTGACACACAAGGCATGCAAATACATGAGGCAAGGGTTAACCAACACGACAGTGACACACAAGGCATGCAAATACATGAGGCAAGGGTTAACCAACACGACAGTGACACACAGGGCATGCAAATACATGAGGCAAGGGTTAACCAACACGACAGTGACACACAAGGCATGCAAATACATGAGGCAAGGGTTAACCAACACGACAGTGACACACAGGGCATGCAAATACATGAGGCAAGGGAACAGGTGAATAATTGAGACTCTTTCCAGCAGGCTGTGATGGAAGCAATGTTTTTCAAAGACCTAATAAATGATGATGATGACTTCTTCGTCTTCCTCCTATTCTTCGCACACCTCAGGCATCAATGTGAATACATCCAAATAAAGTGGCAAGTGACTTGACCTTGTTTCTCCAAAGAATTTGTCATCAAATGGAGTGGGTGTTGATATAT
This sequence comes from Cepaea nemoralis, assembly GCA_014155875.1. NCBI lineage: Eukaryota > Metazoa > Mollusca > Gastropoda > Stylommatophora > Helicidae > Cepaea > Cepaea nemoralis. The sequence continues at coordinate 41,926 of JACEFZ010000177.1, read as the reverse complement.
TTACATTGGCACCTGGCCGTCTTGACAGCAGATAGTTTGTGCTTTAAAAAGGCATAATAACTTTTACCTATGGCGGTAGTGAATGTGACTGATAAGGCCAATTCACGCTGTAAATGTTCATTCACAGTGAGTGCATGTGAACAAGTAGTCATTTCTACCATCATGCACCATCTTACGTCTCACACGCTCGGTGTGCGACTTATCTGCAATAATTTTCTACTTTGTCTTTATTCCATTTCTGATGTTTGCCCTCCATGCAACACGTTCAGCGGCGACTTGCTCCCAATGTGCATTATCAATGCCTGTATCAATCATGTCCCGTTACCCACATCTTTGTATCATAGTAGAGGCCGACTCTGAGATCTCTTACCCATCTGTAATTCACCAAAAAAGATGTCCTTTGGTATTCTACCATAATCCATCCTCCTAAGATGTCCTATCCATCTAAGTCTACGAAAACTGAGCATGGAATAAACCATCACACAACCTGATCTTTCCAGTACTTCAGTATTTGTGATTTTGTTTTGCCACTTAATACCAAGAATTCTTCGCAGACACCGCATATGAAAGCTGTTTAAACGTTTCTCTTGGTGTGAGTAAGTTGTCCAGGTTTCACTGCCATAAAGAAGAGTGCTAAGGACACAGGCTTGATAGACAAGGTATATTTACATATACAGTAAAACCTTGGTTTTCGTCAATAATCCGTCCGAAAACAATCGGCGAAATATGAAACCAATGAAAACAGAGGCAATTATTTCCATATGAATCAATATAAAACCAATTAATTTATTCCAGAAACTTCAAAATACATATCAAAAACACATTTTATAGAGAATAAATATCCGAACTTGCACTTTCACCATGCCTAGTAACACTGTGTATGTCAGTGTACCTGTAGAATTTTTCAAACCATTTTCTGCTGGTCTTAAAATCACACTAGCACTCATCCCAGGCATTTTCTTAATGAGATCTGCATACAACAGTCTGGGCTTTTCACATATGATTACCCCTGAAACAGAATCGCCATCTGTGTTTGATTTATCCAAATTAATAATAACTGTTTGACATGTTTGTGATCTCTGTTTCGTTAGCATATTCATGACTTTTGCTACATTAGCCTTCTTCTTCTTCTTCTTTTGTTCGCTTGAAATATGTCTATAACTGCAATGTTGACTCTTGTATGAATTTAACTGTCTTTTTTAGTTCACACAGCGGTCCATAGAGTTTATCTTCCACTGTCATCTCTCTAGGCCAGAAGGTTTGCCTAGATATGTTATATTTTGGGCAGTCTTGGAGTATTTGATCTGCCATCTGTGACGCCAAGCCACATATGAACATGGCTGTTTCACCAATCTTGAAATTTGTATACATGTGGTTGCGTAATCTATTGTGTCCTGTTCTGAGGCGCAGAATAATGACTTGTTCTGGTCTGTCCATAATGTGGTAGTCATCTTGAGCAGGTTTTGGTGGCTTTCTGACTGATTTGATCATTATTTTCTTTTGGTGGTATGTAACGGGCACATCAGGCTGTTCTTCTTTGGCTACTTCCTTAGTCAATCGATCAGCTCTGTCGTTTCCGGGTACTCCACAGTGGGATGGTATCCACTGTATGGTGACCTTATGCTGACTGCTAAGTTCAGAAAGTAGTGTCCTTAGTACTGACAATTTCCCAGACAGGAGCGCCTCGAGTACTGATTTTGCATCTGTCAATATCACCACAGGTTGTGCACCATGGCTGGTATTTAGTAATTTCTCTGTTGCTATCTTGATTGCCTCAATTTCAGCATCACAGTTATGGCTGTACTTTCCTGGCTACATTAGCCTCCTTTATTGTTTCCTTTTTCGCCACAATGAAACTTATCATGGATGGCGACTTCTCATACATGTGGTCGATATCAGCAACCTTAATGCCGCTCTTGCATTGTATTATTAGCAAGTGATGCTTGCACAACAAAAAACAATGCCAAACTGAGCAAAAGAACTCATTGGTCCCTTTGTTTTTACAAAATCAGCAGCGAGGTTGTGTGGGTATGCCAACGAAATCTGAGGCAACTTACGAAAACCGAGACAAATTTTATGTGGAAAATATCAATGAAAACCAAAAACCGACGATAACCGAAGGCAACGAAAACCAAGGTTTTGCTGTATTTTTGCAGCAAACAAGCACAGTTGATAAGTTATTACGGTAATTTTTAATTAATAAGCTTCCATAAGGCAACGAATTGTACTTGACAAGAGGACATTCTTACAACCACTATGAAGAAAGTCTGCTGGGCAGAGCTGTATCAAACATTTGCAAGCTGAGATAGTGTTGATTCACTCTATATCTGCTTTTCTGGTGTCACATGTGCAAATAATTCACCCATAACAAGTTAATATCTCTGCTTATAATTTACAATTGATATAGAGACTTGAATAAGATACTGCTGGGTCTCATTTCATCAGCTGTATCTAGCCTACTTTTTCATAATTTCTAAAACATTAGAGAAATTTTATGATAATTAATTAGAGTTCTATGAGATAGTGAACCATGACTATCAACGTTTATCAGGAGAGCAAATGCTTATGATGAATTAACAAAAATACCTGTGTATGAATCGGAGAAACGAAGCGCATAATGAGAAAAGAGAAACCTAAATAGGGCTGGATCATAGCTAGGTTGAACTCAGGACACTGCCAAACTAATATGTTAGCCCATGAATTTTGATCCTGGGCAAGAAGGGGCACCAGAATGGGCTCTAGTTCCCCAATCCTATAGAAGCATCTTTCCTTTCAACACTCGACAAGAAATGCAGAGGATCCATTAGCAGTAAATGCTGAGCTAAAGCCCTGTCATTAATGACAAGATAATGACGATGCAGTTATAAACACAGACAGGTTTGTTGTTCAGCATCAAATGTATGCTTGGATCTTCTTCCATATATTCACACCGCAGAATTGTTTTAAAAAAAGCCCAAACTGCTCTCACTACAACCACAAACAATATAACAACAGAAATATTGACAGTTCACATGACATTACATCTGCTTGCCTTACAAAAGTACAAGAAATTCGTAAAAAACGTTATCTACAGTGATGTTGAACATCAATACCCTCCCCCCCCCCCCACCCTGTCGTAACTAACACCACTTTAGCCTCCTCCTCTTCTTCTTATAGTCTATGAAGTTTGGGTTTGGGGATCGTGTCTGAGCTACAGCCTACACTCTCTTGTGCATCCAGTCATTTCTAATCCACGTTCCTCCATGATATATCATACAGTATAGTTAGTATGCAGGTCTCCCTGGTCTAGGCGTTACACGACTTTCTCTGTAATCCCTGTATACTCTTGTGAGTAAAGTGACGTGCGCGAGAACTGGTAGTGGTTCTCTTCGCGTCAGTAACTTACCGGGTATGTGAGCAGGTCGCTCAGAAAGCAATGGCAAACTACTGAGCTAATCTTGCCAAGAAATCAACAATCAGCTGAAAGATGCTGATGTTGACAGCGATGTCCTGTAAAGGATATGCGGAAAAGGGGGGGGGGGGGGGGGGGGGGGGGGTAAGTATCTGTTTCTCTCTCAACTGTCTCACTCTACCTCTATATTCCCTCCAACCATCCCATTGAGATGACGTACTCCAGCTTTCCTCTTCTCTTGACATGCCCAAAGAATGTGGACTGTCTTCTTCTGATGCAAATAACCAGTTCTCTTTGTGAATTCCAATTAGTAATAGAACACTCAACAGCCTTCTCAACCAAACCAAAACAAAGATTTGTTTATGTTTATTTTATAAAAATGCGCATGCAAGACAGATCCACCACACAAGATTAAAACTACAATTGCAAGAAATTATCAAAGCAGATAAACACATACCGACATCAGCGTCGAAAGGCGAAGTGCTTGTAAACCAAGGCATGTTGAAGATGTGATTGTGAGAATGTTTATTTTGTTTTGATGGAACAATCAATCTTGGGACTCCTCCTTCCACGATTGTTTGATACAGACGACAGCGGTTCAGCGCATGCGCAGTAACACAACTGCTCACGGCTGCTTGAATCATGCCCATCTGTATTCTTCAAGTAGGTCAATTTCAGCCTATTAATATATGAGGTGTGCGACAGGGATGTGTAATGTAATGCCTCCAGATCTTTTCTCCCTCAACATCATCATCGTACAATGAAAGTAGTTTTATACATTTAGAAAATATGAGAGGAATCTCCACTGGGGGGGGGGGGGGGGGGGAGGAGGAGGAGAAGGGCAGTAACATCAACAACATTAGATCTGCGGATGAAACTGGGGAGGGGAGCTTGTAACATCAATAACATTAGATCTGCAGATGAAACAGTATTGAATCCAGACAATGAACAGGGTCTGCAACATTTGGTTGATACGGTTAGTTAATCTTATTGTACACAGTGTAGTGTGTATACGGTTATTAACACAGTCTGCCTTAGGAAGCTATTGAAAATTAAATGGCAAGACAAGATCACAGACAGTGATCTTCTAGAAAGAGCGCCCATGCCCAGTATCCACACTATGCTAATGAAGAATCAGATTCGCTGGGCTGGTCACTTAACTCGCATGCCAGATCACAGGCTCCCTAAACGGATTTTTTACGGCAAGCTGCGTTGTGGTAAACTCTCCCAAAGCGGGCAGAGGAAACGCTTTAAAGAAACTCTGAAAATCTCACTGAAAGCTTTTGGAATCCATCATGACACCTGGAAGACTGCTGCCAAAGACCGATATTCGTGGCGTACATCATAACGCAAGGGTGCAATCACTTGTGAAGCAACCAAGACTGCAAGAGCTGTGAAGAAAAGGCTGGACAATTGGAGTCTCTGTGGCGAAGTGGTCAAGCCATTTGACTCGTGCTCCGAAGGTCGTGGGTTTGATTCCGGGCCGCGTCCTTCGGTTTACGAATTAAATTTTTCGGAGACTCCTGTGGGTCGTCGCTAAAAGCTACGGAGTTCGTGCTTTGTGTGACGCTTTCCGTGCTGCTGAAAAAGACCGAGCCATATGGGATAAAACCCGGTGCAATGAAGTCGACCCTGTCGACTTTTAAGCGACTTTTTTAAGCGACTACTACAGAAGATCCTCCTCCTGGAACGTCAAGCATTCTTTGCCCACATTGTCAAAGAACATTTCGAGCCAAACTAGGCCTTACCAGCCTTCTTAGAACTCACGGCTCCATATTTTCAAACCCAATGGATGAAATGAATGGTCATCATCATTCTTGATGGACAAACAACAAACATATACGGTTATTAACTTATAAATAATATTATTTTAAATAAAATTAATATTATACACAGTGAGAACAACTAGAGCTAGAATTAAATTGTAAAAGGACACATATTATGGTCGTCACTAAGAAGAAAGAAATGTCACAATGTAATGTTGAGTTGAGTTCAGTTGAGTTGAGGTTAAGAACCGACATCACTGCACTCAGGACATTCCCATACGTGCTCCGTCCCCTCGTTCAACAGCCAGCCAAGAGTCATACTACTAATCGTTCCCACCGATAGTCTTCCCTCTCAGTTTTGAGATACTTCCAGAACCCCTGCCGATCCCCCACAATCTCATTCTTTCCACATACGGGTTCTCAGTCTGTTCCCCCGCCTTCTCCACCTGGTCCTACAAACGCACGACCACCCCTCCCCCCCCCCCCTTGTCCATAGGCAATCTACCAACAAGAGGTGCATTCCTTGTCGGCCTATCAGCCTGTTCATTCCCCCTCACTCCAGCAAGACCAGGGCAGAAAATCCATATAATTCTCACAGTCTGTGACCTCTAAAGCGAGGCAAGCCACTCTAAACATAGCATTCCTTTCTCCACTTTACTTTGCATACTCTTTGAATCCGTAACGAATACAATGTGTGTTGCAGTAGACTCCTCTAACCAACGGAATACCGTTGTTACTGCTTCAACCTCCATTCTAATGCTGGAGCCTTTTTCAAGACTCGTCCATTAGCCTTTGCAATAAAACCCCAAACGCTACGCCTGTTTCTCACCACTGACCCATCGGTGTAAATTACTATGTCGCCTTGATGTGTGTTACTCTGGATCAGCTGTTGCACTTCAAACTTAATACGTCCCGCTGCCCATTCTCTACACTCACGACCCAGTGTTATTATTACCAGTCCGACATGTCTTCCGGTACTTTTACCCGCCCTTTTTCACGATTGGTGTTCTCTATATCACACACATGGATGATAGATATTTCTGCATGTCCATCCAGGACCTGCCTCTTCTCACTCTATGACCCTTGTCTATATCCATGGCTTCATGCAGGGGGTGATCCCTATCTGCAGTGACTCCCAGCTACTATTTGGCTTGAAGGATCCTATGCATGTCCGCAGTTGTTGGTAGTGCAAGGGTATGCCTCATACATCTAATTTCCAGAAATGCCACAGTGGGCTGGCATCCACTGCAAGACTAGTTCTGATCTTTCTAATGCAATGCTGTCTTTTATTTTATGTATTCATTAGATGGTAAGAACACCGTGGACGGACAGAAAGAACAATGAAGATGTCTTGAAAGAAGTTAATTCACAAAGAGAATTGGTTACTCGCATCAGAAGGGGACAGTCCACAGTCTTTGAACACGTCATGAGAATGATAAAGCGCGAGTGTGCCGTCACAACGGGAAAGCTAGAGGGGAGGAATGTAAGGGGAGACAAAGCGAGAAGATGCTGGACACCATGACATGGAGGAATATCAGTATCAGAAATATGATTGACAGTATGACTTAGGCAGACATGATTACCAATTTCTCATGGCATGGACAAGAAGAAGAAGAAGAAGAAGAAGAAGAAGAAGAAGAAGGAAGAAGAAGAATAATTAATTTTAATTCAAGCACTTGGTCTGGGCCAGATACTGGCGATCATGAATCTCCACGTCTCTTTGGCATCTGATATTTAATGAAGTTAATGTTGTTTATTTTGCTGTTCAGCTATTTAAATTGTCCACATTCATCTGTCTCCCACTTCCTCTCTTGTCTGTTCCTCATCTTTTTCGCTGCTGTGCTGTTGTTCTTATGTTTTCACAAGAATTTGTTTGTTTTCATGCTTTTGTATTTGGGAGTTCTTTGAGACTTCCTGATCGCTTAATTATATATTTTTTTTTGGGGGGGGGGGGTCTTTCCTTCGATTTCACTCCCAGGAGTCTCTGAGAAAACTGCACAGGTGAGCTGAAAGAGGGAACCCGGAATTAAACAAACAACCTTCAGAGAGCAAGACAGCGAATTAGCTACTTGGTTACGAAGACTATGTTTATTTCGTAAAACGGCGTACTATTTTTTGGAAATCCGTTCTTGTGTTTTGGAGGTAGAAAGTTTGTGATACAAACACAGGAAAGCTTGCGGCGTAAGCAGACTTGAGGCAGGTGTACCGTGTAGCACAGTAGATCTTGGAGGGATTGGGTACATGTGATTTTACAGTCGCGTTATCTGTTTCAGTTTGGATACAGAACGTCTAGAGTAGGTAACGTTTTAAACTAGTAATTTAATTAGTAGAAGAATACAAATAATTGAAGGTAACGCCACAAAACGATTTGTTTCTCTTGCCAAGTGAAGTACTTCATCATCATCATGTTTGTTTACTTTCACTTTTGTGGTTCTAAATGTAGCAATTCTGGTCAATATTTAAAAATTTGGTTTTTACTTATGAAATCATACCAGTTAGATGGAGCTTGACAAGACGAATCCGAACGGTATCTGAATCTCAACGAAGAGTGTCCGTTAATTCTAAGCGGAGTTATGAATTTTTTGGTGACGTAATTTAATAACAGAAATCAAAGTGCAATGATAACATAAGAGATAAGTAAAATTTTCTCGCGGCCCTAAAATTTGAAGCTGAGAAATTCTGCCTTCTATTACCGTGGCTTGTTTATTTTTAAACGGACAATGTTGTGCCATATATAGGGCTGTACCGGATTCAAATTTTTGAAATCCGGCCGGAGCCGGATTTATGAAGTGAGATCCGGCCGGAGTCGGATTTACAAATAAAAAAATAAAAATAAAATAACATACATCACTTGACTTAGGTGAGTGGAGTCACTCAACTGTTCATTACTGCAGTTCATTACTATAGACATGACAATGATGACATATACTCATATTAAATCATTTAAATGTAAAATAATTACATTCACAGTAGAATAAGTAATTAAGTAATATTAAGTTCCATAAGTTCAAGATGAAACATAATACATAAGCACATAATGCTAATTTAGTAATTTTAATTGTTAGTTTTCAGTTTCAGTTTTTAGTTTTCACATTGTTTTCAGTTGGCAAATTATCAGCTCAGTTACAACTCACAACAACAGTACACTGAACAGATTGAATTTATTGAAATACATTCATTTAGTAATTTCACTATTTCAGTCAGTCTTCATTATGGCTGTGAAGTTGAACTCTCAGAGTCAAGAAGAGACGAGTTGTATTTCAGGAAAATCAACGTCTCCGCATTTTCTGGTAAAAGGCTACTACGGTGGTCAGTGATAATGTCTCCTGCAGTACTGAACAGCCTTTCTGATGGCACACTTGTAGGTGGTGGTGCAAGAAATACCTGCGCCAGTCTAGCCATGCTTGGAAATCTTTGCTTATTGGCATGCCACCATGAAACTGGATCTGACTGTCGAGTTTGAAGTGGCTCTGACAGGTACTGTGTCACCTCAGTGTTAATGCTGTTGCCTTCGGCACTTGCAGAACGATCTGCGGTGGGATTTTCCTCGACAATTGTGTCAAAACAGCTCCATAGGCTGGACTCGTACTGTGTGGCAGTGGTCACAGAAGTCAAAACACTAGTACTACTACTACTAATAGTAGCTGATGGATCCTGTGGACTGACTGTGTTTGCTGAATCAATAATGGAGTTAGCTGCTAACAGCAGATGGGCTCGTGCATCACTTCGACCACGTTCGGAGAAGAAGCACAGCTTGAATCGAGGATCCAGTAGTGTGGCACAGGTGTAAATACTGTTGGATTCAATGTCCGCAAATCTGCTGCTAACAGCTTCAAGCAGGGCTGCTTTCATAGTTTTGATCCCAGCATCACTACCTTCTTTCTGGAGGAAAGCCATGAGTGTTTTCACTAATGGGATCACAACTGATATTGATGCCTGAGCTGCACTTATTTCACGTGTGATTTCTTCAAATGGTGCCAAAGTAGCTACCGCATTCTCCGTGACTGCCAACTGTTGTGCCGTTATCCCAGTTACCGAATCAATTTCAAAATTTTCAACACAGTACAGGCTGATGCTGCGCCGTTGTTCTAACAGACGTCGTAACATATAGAACGTTGAGTTCCATCATGTTGTCACGTCCTGGATAAGCTGATGTTGTGGTAGGTTTAATTCATTTTGAAGTTCATGCAAACGACTGGTTGCTGAAGAAGAGTGTTTGAAATGTCCTACCAATTTTCTTCCAGTACTGATGATGCCAGCAACATACTTTTGACTCAAAAGACCATCACGCACACACAGCTGCAGTGTGTGTGCAAAACATCCAACACTTGAATAGCTGCCATCACGAAAGCATTTGGCAATGTTGAATGCATTGTCTCTCACAACAACATGGCACTTCTCCACTTCTCACGTGCAATTGACCACTCATCCAGCATCATTTCAAAATGTGCAAGCAAGTTTGTGGCCGTGTGATGTTCATCACATGCAGTACAATGGAAGACTACACTGCGGAGAACGAAGGAGTCTGTTAACCAGTGAGGCCCATAAATGACTGAGTGGTGTGTTCAGCTGTCCACGTATCTGTTGTGAATGATATGTAATCAGTGTCAGATATCATTGCTGCAATTTTTACCTTCAGACGTTTACACATGTCAGGAATGATATGTTCAGCAAAGTACTTTCTTGAAGGCAATTCATACCTTTTTTCCATTGTATGCATCAACTCTCTGAAACCTGGTCGTTCCACTACTTGAAAAGGCTCCATATCTATGGCTATCATTCGGGCTACGGCAGCATGAATGCGTTTAGCATTGGGACTGTTGATGTCCCAAATTTTGGCCCGGTCCCATGCCTGCACAATTGACTGCTGGGTACTGCTGCTTGCTTTGTGCAAACACGGTCCCAGATTCATCATAGATGTGGTCGCCAATACACTGGCCTTCAGTGATGCTTTCTTTTCCATCATTTTGTCATAGCTTTTCTTGTGCATCGATCGCAAATGGGTCTGCATTGATGATGTTGAGAAGTCTTTGGGGCGATCTGATCGTCCACGCGATAACTGTTTGTCACACAACTTACATATTACCTTCGCTGAATCATCGTCTTTAACCTTGAAGTAATCCCAAACGGCGCTGTATGACTTAGATTTTGATGCCATTTTATTTTATGGGCAAGACCAAAGAAATTTACGAAAATAAATATTCAAGTCCCACAAACTCATGAAGTAATGCACCATTAAAATTCAAAATGAGTGTTTTTTTCTTAAAATTATTATTTACATCAGCGAGAAATAGTAAACCGGAAGTGCTACTGTGCTATTGCCTAAAATTCGACGTGGCCTCATGAAACATGTACAGAAAATTCACGTGACTAGGCAACACAAATCCGGCCTAAATCCGGCAAAACTGGACCGGAGCCGGAGCCGAAGCCGGATTTGTAAAAATGGCCGGATTCCGGATTTGCCGGAGCCGAAATCCGGTACACCCCTAGCCATATATCATTGCGTCCGGGGCGGCGAGGCCTAACTTGACGTATTTTTTATTTTTCGATAGGATGTGCTGTGACCTAATTAACAATTAATGATCCTCCCTAAAAAATAAATGAAAATGTACTTACATTTCCTTGATCTGTTCACTATACACTGCATTATCTTTCTATTGTTGATAACATTTCCTGCAATATATTAGTTAGTCTTTCCTCTTGAGCCCAAGGCGGCACATAGGGCAGTAGTCCCATTTATATTAATTAAATGCCATGTGAAATGTTCGTCGTTGGTGAAAGAACAATTCATGTAAGGAAGTGTCTATTTACAGGGCTCTGTGTATAAACAAAGTGTCTATTCACAGGGAACGGCTGGTCATGTGATTTAATGTAAGTTTGCGGCTACATTATACATTTTCGTTGATTGGAAAACGTGGCATAGTTGATAGTGTCCCCGCCTGATGGGCGGGAGCTCGAGGTTCATTTCCTTGCCGGACATTTTTTTTTTTTTAATTGTTCAGCAATTAATTGGATGAAAGTCAAACTGTCAATCGTTCGTTTCCTTGCCGGACATGTTTTTTTTTTAATTGTTCAGCAATTCATTGGGTGAAAGTCAATCCTTCATCTCTTTGGGTATTTAGAATTGTGTTGTTTAAAGTGAGTGTAATTTAGTTAGTACCAGTTTCTCCAGTATTGGTCCTCGTTGCTTTGCACTACAGCAATTCCAATACCCAACCCACACATTTTTTAGTCCCAAACGATCCGTTTTCCTTCTACCCCTTCTGGCTCCAGCCCTCCATCCAGACAGGCGGGCATGTAGAGAGACATTCAGACAGGTGGACAAATAGAGAGGCATACAGACAGGCGGACATATAGAGAGGCATACAGACATCTCTCTCTCTCTTCTTCTCTATCTCCCTCTCTCTCTTTCTTGTCTTTATCATTTTTTTATGTCTTTCAACACATCTTTCTCATATCTCTGTCTCGCACACTATCTTCATTATCTATCTCTCTCTTCTCTCTTTTCAACCTGCTTCACATATACCAGGTTTTCCTGCACTTTATATGCATAGCATTTCCTTGTTTATTTGTTAATTCATGAGGCCAGTCAGTCGAAAGCCTGGTGTTTGTATTGCCTAATGACCCTAATCATGTCTCTCTGAGGTGACGCATATTACTCTCAGCTTGGACCAGAATTATCAGGACATAAATAGTAGGTCGGTAACATAGACAAAGATGGATGCCTGTAAACAGTAAGTGTACAGAAACGCAAGTTAATAATTCTTAACTCGCCTGATATTTAAACAGCCATACTTCAACTAAGTATAAAGTATCGATTCATAGGGCCCTATGTATAAACAAAGTGTCTATTCATAGGGCCCTGTGAATAAACAAAGCGTCTATTCGTAGGGCCCTGTGAATAAACTCTCCCTTCATGAAAATGTACTCATATTGTCTTAATGTACCAACTGCATTGCAACAGCTTTCTTTTGTTGATTAAATATCATGCATTAATGTAAGTAAATAAGTTTGTAACTGCTGTATAAATTAAGCAGTAGTTAATTAATTATTAAAATATTAATTTTTTTTAAAAATAAGTAAATAAAATATTCGCTAATAATGGATTTCTACTTCTGCTCAATAATTACACTGTTCTGTATCTAGAAGTGAGCAATTAATAATTAAAAACTAATTTTAAAAACCCATAACTTATTTCACAGTATTTTATTTAAATTTAAATAATTAAGTACTGGTGCTCTGCTAAGAAATAAGTTAAGTACTCCAGGTTTACAGAGACGGGTCTGAAAACTGGGTTTCAAAATTATTTTCAGTCATGTCAAATGCTGAAATATTATACAAGTACACAGATACATTACTGCTACAAATTATAAATGACACTTGTATTCTGTTTAAGTTTAGTAGTTAAATTACCAGTTCTAATTATAAATACATATAGGTCCGCTAAAGTTTAGTACTATTGTATTTGTATGGTATGGGTGCCGCCATCTTGAATTTTGTCTTATAAAGGCCATGTAACGAAATATTTTGTCCTGAACTCCAGCTAACAGCAGCTATGTTGAAACTCTTCACATTTATGTAAAATTGGACGAGGGATTAAAAAATGGATTAAAAAGTTAAATCTTCTGTTTACTTTCAGGAGTTATAAGACAGATTTGCTTACTATTCATAAACAGACTTGAAAAAAACCCAGAAAAAACACTTTCTCGACATAAACCTTTCGGTGCATAATAGAAGGTCCAATACCACAAAGGTCAGAGTAGATTCCCCTGTCGTCGTACCACGCTGCTTTCGAAGAATTAAATTATTGCATGACATGGTAAACCAACCGGAAGTGATCATTGGACACAACTAATTACGCACGAAATCAAGCTCGAGTCCCAAGAGTAAGGCCGGAAAGTTCGATAATTCTGACATTGCTACTAAATGTTACTGTTAATATTCTCAAGCTTACTTACTGCTTTGCGCGCAACTAGTGCATGGTTCCCAAATTGACCCAACAAAAATGGCTACTAGGAAATGTGTTTTGAAGAAAGATGGCTGGTGTGGTTTGACATCAGCCCTGGATTGGGAGTCTTGGTGGCGTAGTCATAGTCGCTAGATGAAGATGCTCACTGCCGGTCCGGTGGTCATGAGTTCCAATCCACATCGGCGCAGGTTTATAAAATAAACCTGGCCTCCTGGGTTGACCCATATTAAAGTAGGTACAAGGAAATGTCTTTGTAAGTAAAGGCGGCCCAACGTGATACTGACTGTATCACCCACCAAGTGGCGATTGGTCTATTAAAATATGGAAGTGTCTATTCATACCCCGGCTATGAATAAATGATCCCTTTATTCACAGCGGAACTTTCCCAGCTGGTCACATGATTTGCCAAGTCACATGACTTTACATATGTAACATCATCGGGACATGAGCGTGGCTATGTTATATAATTTTGTTGATTAATGATCGTATCCTCAGTAGCACAGTGGTAAGTGTCTCTGCCTGATAAGCGGGAGCTATCGGTTCGATTCCCTGCCGGACACTTTTTAAAAAAAATTCTTCAGGAATAAATTGGGTGAAAGCGACTTTTTAATAAACAAATATTAGGAACTATGATTATGAACTGATGTTTTAAATATTTGTTTATCGAAATTATTGAACTGATGTTTTAAATATTTGTTTATCGAAGTTATTTCTTTTTTGTCACTTTTATTATCTTATTTATATTATATAAAAGTTACCACTTTTTTATGTCTTTCAGCACATATTTCTCATATCTCTGTCTCTCACACTAGCTTCGTTATCTATCTCCCTCCTCTCTCTTTTCAACCTGCTTCACATATACCAGGTTTTCCTGAACTTTATATGAGTAGCATGTCCTTGTTTATTTGTTAATTCATTAGGCCAGTCAGTCGAAAGCCTGATGTTTTAATTGCCTAATCAAGTCTCTCTGAGGCAGCGCATATTACTGTCAGCTTGGACCGGAATGATCAGGACATAAATAGTAGAAATAGCTCGGTAATGTAAACAAAGATGGATGCAAGTGTACAGAAACGCAAGTTAACAATTCTTGAACTCGCCTGGGGACACAATTATTTGTATGGGGATACCAATCTGGAAAATTATTCTTGATATTTAAACAGTCATACTTCAACTATGTATAAAGTATCCCTTTACTCATACTTCAGCTATGTATAAAGTATCTGTTTATTCATAATTCAGCTATGTATAAACTCTCCCTTAAAATATAGGTCTAGTAGCACAAGCTCAATATGCCGCAAGACAAGTTAAAGTTAAAGGGCCCTTTCCTTTAGTTTACTAACTTTGTTTACTGGAAATCATGAGTGCAAGATCACAGAACAGTGAGCACATCAAGTGAGGTTCGGTGTAGCTCTTACTTACATACATGCATGCGAACATACATATTGGGTATGTCGATCATCATATCATAACTTAGAACATATATACACTTGCCGTTGTCATTTAGAATGTTTATGACAATTTCATGTGTGATTTCAGCATGGAGAATGATGATGAGTGTCTTACTTGTCCCTACAACACATCACATGTTATATCAGCCGTCCGAATGCCGTATCACCTGATAAAATGTCGGAAGGTAATGTATCATTTTTTTTTCTTGAGATCCTTAATATAAATAACTTGCCTTATGCAGATGACACTGTAGTGTTAACTGAAAACTCAAAAGATATGGAACAACTGTTAGGTATTGTACATAGAGTGGAAAGGTTCACGGCGCAAGGCAGGTGACACAAGCACTTTCCTACAGAGATTCCCTAACCATGGGCTGAATGAAAAGCTACCGAAGAACATATTTTATGCTGAACTGGAATGATTCCCAGGGCATTGGGTGGAGTCTGTTGACAAGGAATTTACAAACCTCTATAGAAGAAACGTGACCAGTCTAGGCCTACTCCCAGCCAGTCCATACATGCTATGCTGTGCCATGACCTGGGTACATCCTTATAGATGTGAAGATGCAGTTCTGGTCATGCTCCCCCTGCTGGTTTCTTGGATTGGGGAGGAGAAGAGGCTCGGCAACAGTTCCCACTGAGAGTGTACTTTGGTATTGGGTCAGTAGAAGTCTTTGCTTCATCAACCTCACTCCAATAGGTACAAGGCCTATAGAGGGCATGGACAACCTGAATGTCAGTGGTCATTTGCTCTCAAGCTCCTAAGATTTCTGCCTGGTTAAACTATCATCTATGGCGATGTGGTTAAACTATCATCTATGGCGATGTGGTTAAACTATCATCTATGGCGATGTGATTAAACTATCATCTATGGCGATGTGGTTAAACTATCATCTATGGCGATGTGGTTAAACTATCATCTATGGCGATGTGGTTATACTATCATCTATGGCGATGTGGTTATACTATCATCTATGGCGATGTGGTTAATCCACCTGCCTCGTGTTCCGAAGGTTGTATGTTTGATTCGGGCTGCATCATTTCGTTCATGGTAGGTTAGCATTGCCGAATGGATAAGAACGCATGTTCTTAAACATCCGGCATCCTGAATCCGAGGTAAGAGGTACAACAGTTGGACTAAAATGTTGACCTATCATCCTTGACTTGAGGACGTAAATTACAAGTGCCTCTGAAGTCAGAGTGGGTTCATCAAATGGCGAGGGACACTGTTAATAGGGAAAGCTAATCCACATGTAAAATTCAGTCCAGCACTACCCAAAGTAGTGTGTATAGACTACGCTTGAGTTCAAAGCAAGCGAGCACCAAAAAATAAATTTTGTTCACGAGTGTAATTCTCTCTGAGACTTCTGTGGCTCGTCGCTGCCGCTGCAGAGTTTGTGCGACTTTTTTGGCAGATTGATCTGCAGAAAGAGACCGAGCTATATGGGATGAAGTCGTTTCTTATGCCTGTAAACCGTAAACCCTTACACAAGAAAATGTGTGTATTTGAATTCTTTCAATAATCTTATCTTTTCTCACAGAATTACCCTTCGGTGGAATTGGTAGTGTGCCCGTACAACGCAAATCATGAAGTTAATAAACCAGAACTTAAGCACCACATGCTCAACTGTCCAAGCAGAGTCTTGTTGGAAAGAGAGATTACATTTGGTGAGAATTTATACATTATCAACATCATGTGCCATGCCTGGGTGGTCATGCTTCACTGTCTCACATGATCATTAGTCTTGGATCGGGTCTGTATTCTTGTTCCAGTTATGCTATGTGCCCAGATCATACAGGCTTTTATCTCTGTCTTCCCCTTACTTTTCTTCTCTCATCGAATTTGCCATTTGTCACAAAGTTTTCAATTTGATGTATTTTCATTACATGCCCAAAAAATCTCGACTATGTTCATCTAATTTCTGTAATCAGCTTACTGTTTTCATGTGTTTCTTGGAGAATTGCCCCATTCATGTTTGTTGTTCCTTCGTAGTATTCTTTGCATTTTACTCAGACATCACATTTCCACTACCATTAGATGTTTCTCAGATTGCCTGCTCATTTTCTATGTTTCACATTCAAATAACTACAGGCTGTCTGCAACTATCTTTTTCTTACTATAGTTGGCAACATTTTATTGGTATGTTCTCCTTCTTGCACAACAAGACGTCTTACATCAGATGTGTGATGTGCATGTTTGACAATTTTCCTATTTACTTGAATGTTACAATGTGATCTTTCTTGTGTTAATCATCAAGACTATATTTGGTTCAGGGATTTAGTAAAATTATTTGCAGAGAATAAATTTTGATGGCAAAATAACTTATAAATATTGCCTGCAACCAACATAGCTCAGTTGGAAAAGAGTTACAGCAATCCAGCACTGACACAGCGGTTAGGCTGCTTGCCTGTCAAGACACTGGTCCAGGTTAAATGTTACAGTGTGAAATTTCTGGTTTAATCATAGAAGCTCAGGGATTTAGTAATTGTTACAGAGAATAGAGATTTGATGTCAGTTCATAAACATTGCCTATAGGGGTAGCTGGTTAGAGTGCTTGCCTCTCAAGACGGTGATCTGGATTCAATCCCCTGTAGATGCATGATTATTTGTTCTCACCTGTACAATTCCAGGGGTGGACCAAGACTCATACAGATGGGTTAGTTAGTTGCATATCCATTACAGGATGTCGCAGTCAACCACAGCAGTTTTTTGTATGTGTATGATTTCTTGGCAAATTTACGTTCAGTAGTTTGCCATTGCTTTCTGAACGACCAGCACTCATAACATTTTATAAAACCAATGCAGGCAGTCTGCTGCCAAATTGCCCGCAGCTGTGTTTCGACTGCGGTATATGATATTATGAACTGCGTCCGTAACCCCTTTGCCACAGAGCCAGGATCAAAATGGGTACCAGACAATAACCAGAAGTTTCTGGGAAGAAATAACGACTGCAGGGGACTGGCTGGGGCCATCCCACCCCATACATGAATGTTACTGAAGTTACATTTAGTTAGAATTTGGAAATTTTACAAAGGATTTCATTTTATGCTAGGTCATTTAGTTAGAATTTGGAAATGTTACTATGGATTTCATTTTAAGCTCTGTCATTTAGTTAGAATTTGGAAATTTTACTAAGGATTTCATTTTAGGCTAGGTCATTTAGTTAGAATTTGGAAATGTTACTAAGGATTTCATTTTAGGCGAAGTCATTTAGTTAGAATTTGGAAATGTTACTAAGGATTTCATCTTAGGCTAGGTCATTTAGTTAGAATTTGGAAATTTTAGGCTCGGTCAACCGGTGAGCCCGTATCAATTAAAAAAAGACCCACATTGATAGGGGTTTGAACATGTGATCATTGGACCAGAAGGCAAGCATTGTGGTCATGTGCTACCACAACTTCCCCTTCTCTCTTAGTTATTCAGAAATATTTTCCTTTCCCAAAAATAGCCAGAATCACAGTTCTGAATGATTGTCATCATCATCATGTGCCTTGTGTAGACGTTCACGTCTTTCTATAGATTTCAGTTCTTGGTGCTCTGAATCAACTCTGCTATTTCTCTGTGCCAAAATCTCCGTCTATCCAATATTGTTTCTCTTTGTCTACCTGTGCCTCTTCTTCCATTGATCTTTCCAGTTGTCATGACATTCTCCATTACCAACGAGTATAGTTAATTTATTTCAGACTACCGTATGATTATTATTACTTCAAATCAAATTGCTAATATGTATGATTGTTGTTAAATTTTAAGCATTCTGCTGTATGCTTGCCTTCTGGATATAAGAGTGGCGTGTGAGGCTATGACCTCCAGCTTTCTGTTGGTTTGAGGAGACCACTGCAAAACACATTGTACTTATTATGGATTCGAGGAACATGCTTAGTAAGGTGAAGAAAGGAATGTTTCATGTGGAATGGCTCACTTCACTTCAGAGGTCACAGATTGTGAGAATTGTATGGATGTTTTGCCCTGGCCATGCGGGGGAATGAACAGGCTGATTGGCTGGCAGGGAATGCACCTCTTGGTGGTAGCTTACCTATGGACAAGGGAGAGGTGGTCGTGTGCTTGTGGGACCAGGTGGAGAAGGTGGGGGAACAGATTGAGAACCCTTATGTTTTATGGATTATATTGCGAGGGATTGGCAGGGGTTCTGGTAGAATCTCAAAATTGAACTTTCAATCAGATAGCGGTGGGAACAATTAGTAATGTGACTCTTCACTGGCTGTTGAATGGAGGGAAGGAGCATGTGTATGGGAATGTCCTGAGTGCAGTTATGTCAGTTCTTAGCTCAACTCAACTCAGTTCACTGCTATTTGATTGCAATTATGTCAGATTGCATGATTGTATAAAACTCCACTCCTAATGTCATGAACATGGCCAGACAAGGGTTTGATGCCAGCTCTCATCGCTTGCCAAGTGAGGAAAAGACTGGCCGCCTCATCCTCCTGGCTCTAGGACCTACAAAAAGTGATGGTTCTTTCACATCACAGAGCTGTAGCCTGAAACTGCTATTGACAAAGAAGATGATTGTGAGCTTGATGTCAGATTTGTGTGACGTGTTTTAAAACACACCAAAAATTATTCTCTACATTTTCAGAGTCAGTCCGCAAGGCCATTAAGGATGCTGAACCTCCCATGAAGAAAGGTTTCACTGATCTGCCTAGGTACCGAGATCATCACGTGGATGATGATAATGATGAGAATTGGGACACAGGTAAATGGGCTGTTCATTGTAGATTGTTATTTATTGCAATCAGTTGTGTAGGTTATTATTCTAACTGAAAAAAAAAACATGAATCAAATGTGTTGAATGATTTTAGACATTTTCTATAATGATAGTCAGAATATTCTACCTTTGTAAAAACCATTTTTGTTACGAAACAGATACATGAGCCTCGAATTCGGACTGACTTATCTGGACAATGACCTTGGAACATTAAAGGACTTTTGAGATTTGGACACTCAGGAAATAAATGACCGTAGACCCCGAGGTAGACTAAGAAGACGGTGGAGAGATAATACATATACAGACCTACAAGCACTTGGAATCAACGACTGGCAAGAGAAGGTCAACCAGAGATACGAATGGAGACGGATTGTATCTGCAGCAAAGAACCACAATGGCTCGGAACGCTGAAGAAGAAGAAGATAGTCAGAATATGCAATCTAGCAAAGCACTTTTAAGGATGCAGGGTGTTCTCATGTTTGGTTCAAGAGTTTTTAAAAAATAATTTTCTCATATTTTCATTTCTTCTTCTTCTTCTTCTTCTTCTTCTTCTTCTTCTTCTTCTTCTTCTTCTTCTTCTTCTTCTTCTTCTTCTTCTTCTTCTTCTTCTTCTTCTTCTTCTTCTACTCCTCCTCCTCCTACTTCTCTTCAACACCAGGAATGTTTTCTATCAAATCATACAGGCAAGAAGAAGAAGCAGCAGTAGTTATGTTGAGTATAGGTTATGTCCTAATCTTTCTTGTACTTTCATATATTGGTATACATATTATTATCACATTGTACTAATGGACATGGTATGTTAGGGAGACTAATACAAACATATACACCAGACATTGGAACAGAAAGATATGTTAACAGTTACATGAAGATAGTATCAACAAGCTAGGCAGACACCAACAGATCAGAGCATGGTAGCATCAACAAGCTAGGCAGACACCAACAGATCAGAGCATGGTAGCATCAACAAGCTAGGCAGACACCAACAGATCAGAGCATGGTAGCATCAACAAGCTACGTAGAGATCAGATTATGGTAGCGTCACAAGCTAAGCAGACACCAACAGATCACATCATGATAGCATCAACAAGCTAGGCAGAAACCAACAGATCAGATCATAATAGCATCAGCAAACTAGGCATACACCAACAGCCCAGATCATGGTAGCATCAACAAACTAGGCATACACCAACAGATCAGATCATAATAACATCAACAAGCTAGGCAGACACCAACAGCCCAGATCATGGTAGCATCAACAAGCTAGGTAGACACCAACAGATCACATCATAGTAGCATCAACAAGCTAGGCAGACACCATCAGACCTGAAACTTCAGACTCAGAATAGGACATTCTGGATTCAGTGCATATCTTCATCAAATGAGTCTCAGAGACTCTACCACTTGCAGCTGTGGAGCACCATAACAAGATATAAAGCATATCCTATATGATTGCCTAAAATTTGTCAGAGATTGCGCAGTCAACACCTTCATTTTTTGGCTGTTTATGATTTATTTGCTAGTTTATGTTCAATAGTTTGCCATTGCTTTCTGAATGACCAGCACCATTTTATGAAAACATGCACTAGGGTTCCAAATCACCCACTGCTGTTTTTCGAACTCAGGATTGCGAATTGCGGTTGCAACCATTTCGCCACTGCCGATTTAGTATCCCCTTTGTAAATAAATAGGTTGGGTCGGAAGTTTCCTATAAATGTATATATAGAGTATTCAATTCATTACCTTCTGTGGACAACATTCCCTTTCAAATTAATATCCCAAATTGACTGCTTCGGTCACAGGGTTATGAATCAGAGGCTGGCATGAACCCTATTGTAACTTTTCTTCTGAGGTTGAACGGGATAGACACATTAAACACTATCTTTGTGTGATTATCAACAGATAACAACCAAGGATTCATGTTGCAGCCTTTAAGACGTTCACAGCATCGCCGGTAAGGAGGTAGTTTTTCATCATATAAAAGAATATTACTTACCCCAGGAGATTTATAAAATATTTGTTGCAGCAGAGAATTTAAGAGTATTTATTGCTGTAGAGAAATTAGAGTGTTTGTTGCTACAGGGATTTAGTCTTTGTTGCTGCAGAAAATTTCAAATATTTGTCACTGCGCATAGAATTTAGTGTGTTGCTGCAAGCAGTTTAGATGTATCGAGTTGAGAAAATTTGTGGTAACTGAGAGTTTAGAATGTTTGCACCTGTAGAAAATTGATTATATTTGCTAGTTTAGAGAATTTAGAATATTTGCTCCAATAAAGATTGTATTTGTAGACCTACATAATTTTTAATTTTTGTACAGCAGTTTAGAGAATATAGAGTATTTGCTTTTGGAGAGAAAGTAGCATTTTTGTGCCTACTATGTACACTTAAAGTTCAATCAACTTAACACTGTCTCATGTGGTTGCGAAGTTAACAGAGAGACATTGAATAATGAGGTGGTCAAAGACATACCCAATTGGACTCACAGAATAATAAACAAAGACTCTGACACGCCGGAAATTTCCAGCGTCATTAACAGGACGGCACATTTTGGGCTGTGCTGAATCATGTCTCCAGTCTGTCTGTCTGGGCTGTACTGAATCATGTCCCCAGACTGTCTATCTGGGCTGTGCTGAATCATGTCCCCAGCCTGTCTTGTCTGGGCTGTACTGAATCATGTCCCCAGCCTGTCTGTTTGGGCTGTGCTGAATCATGTCCCCAGCCTGTCTATCTGGGCTGTACTTAATCATGTCCCCTGTCTGTCTGGACTGTTCTGAATCATGTCCCCAGCCTGTCTGTCTGGGCTGTACTGAATCATGTCCCCAGCCTGTCTATCTGGGCTGTACTTAATCATGTCCCCTGTCTGTCTGGACTGTTCTGAATCATGTCCCCAGCCTGTCTGTCTGGGCTGTATTGAATCATGTCCTGGTTATGTCCTAATATGCCTCTCTACAGCTGTGGAGTTCCTGTTCCAGTCTTGCACAACACACAGGTTTCTGTGCTTGGAGAAGGGCATAAAGGCTCAACACTGTCCCCATAAGGATGGTGCTTTGATACTGTGTCAGGTGAAATAATCTACTCCAACCTCACTCCTCTAGATGCAAGCCCTTGTCAGTGGTCAGACGTCCTGCCAAGGCATCAGATTTAAGAGTTGTCTAAAAGCTGTTTTCCAGGGGAGGCACAACCAGTCATCCCCAAGAAGGCAGTATATTTGTATGTCAGACAAAGCTGAAACTTAGCCTGAAAACATTGCCAGCTGACCTTTATTCATCAGCTCTTTAAACACCAGAAATGGTTCAGGTGTGCTCATGACAGTTTATTTATTTGATTTATTTTTCTCTTCCTCTGCTACATATTTACCCAGAGAGGATGAGAACATCAGCCTGCGCCGGCCGTTCAATCATACCATAGCAGAGGTCATGGAATCATCTGGTACTGACCACTCGGACACATCAAGTCCAGGTCCACACAACTCATTCAGTTTTCATGCCCTGCTTTTAGGTCGTGGTAGAGCTAGACCTGGTAAGTCTTAATATTGTTTTTTTTTTCTTTTGGACACCAGATATTTGGTGATTGCAGAAGCTTGACTTAGATTCACAAATGAATGAGCGTGGTCATATATGTGGTGGCCATATTTAGTTTGTCAAGTCACTACTGATCATTCCTTGAATTCCCTTTACCAAATCAATTATCATTCTGTCAAATTCGTACAAACAGCACACACATGTCATAATTGTAGCAGACTCACATTGTATGATGAGAAAGGTGAAGACAGGCATGCTTCAGACAGAGTGGCGGTCTTCAATTCAATAATCAGAAATAAGAGAGCATCTGTTGGATTTTTTCCCCCCAGGATGATGTGGGTGGGAAACGATCAGGCAGACAGATTGGCTGGGTCTGCATCTCTTAGTTGGGGTATTGATACATGATAAGGCAGATGTGGTTGGGGGGCTCTTTGGGATCTTGTGTTTAGTGCAGAAGAACCAAATAGATCATCATGGCTTTGAGAGAATGGTGCTGCGGGGAGTGATCAGAGGATCTGGTCGACGCTCAGAACTCTGAAAGGCCAGACGGACATATAATCAGACTTCTGCTGCTATCATTAGTAATGGGACTCTTCGCTGGATGTTGCAGATAAGGTGGAAGCATGTTTGAGAATGTCCCTAGTGCTGTAATATCAATGCTTGACTCAAATCAACTCCCGCCCGGTACAAAATAGGAAATATAACCAGCAATTAAAGATTGTGATTATATGTAGATTTTGCAGTTTGTAAAAGAAGCTTGAGCAGTGTCTCATAGTTTTGATCTTATTTTCTTT
Organism: Cepaea nemoralis; assembly: GCA_014155875.1. Lineage (NCBI taxonomy): Eukaryota > Metazoa > Mollusca > Gastropoda > Stylommatophora > Helicidae > Cepaea > Cepaea nemoralis. The sequence continues at coordinate 18,316 of JACEFZ010000177.1, read as the reverse complement.
CTGATGAAGCTTTGTCTCCTGATAGAGATTTGTCCACCACTACCTTGACCAGTGGTCAGTCACATGTTCTTCAACCAAACAAAATGCCGTCTTTGTTGATGACCAAGCCAGGCCTATCAGATATCACATGGGCAATTGGGAGAGGACGGTAAGGATTGCAGTGTTTTGTGTTGCCCTTGTTGATAGTCAATTTTTGTCATTGTAAGGTTTTTCTCAAGGATTATCTTCATTATTTGTCATTGCAAGGTTCGTCTCAAGGATTATCTTCATTATTTGTCATTGCAAGGTTTGTCTCAAGGATTATCTTCATTATTTGTCAGTGCAAGGTTTTTCTCAGGATTATCTTCATTATTTGTCATTGTAAGGTTTGTCTCAAGGATCACCTTCATTATTTGTCATTGTAAGGTTTGTCTCAAGGATTATTCATTTATTTGTCATTGTAAGGTTTGAGCATAGCTTACGATGGGTAGCGTTGTGATATTCTGTTGTGATAATTTGGTGTGTCCAGTGTGTGCTGCGTGGTTACACACCCGCTTCACACGCGTGATCCGGGACTGTTTCCGGATCCGGTCAGGGATATGCACTACTGACGAGCTCAAATGAGGGCGAAACTCGAGTATAGTGCTTCCATATTGACGTGGATAGGCCTTAGGTTCATACCAGAATGCGATCGGCGTTGCCAGTAGTGGGTTGTGCTCAATATTTAAATTGTAAGGTTTGTCTCAAGGATTATCTTCATTATTTGTCATTGCAAAGTTTTTCTCAAGGATTATCTTCATTATTTGTCATTGTAAGGTTTGTCTCAAGGATCACCTTCATTATTTGTCATTGTAAGGTTTGTCTCAAGGATTATCTTCATTATTTGTCATTGCAAGGTTTTTCTCAAGGATTATCTTCATTATTTGTCATTGTAAGTTTTGTCTCAAGGATCACATTCATTATTTGTCATTGTAAGGTTTGTCTCAAGGATTATCTTCATTATTTGTCATTGTAAGGTTTGTCTCAAGGATCACATTCATTATTTGTCATTGTAAGGTTTGTCTCAAGGATAACCTTCATTATTTGTCATTGTAAGGTTTGTCTCAAGGACCACATTCATTATTTGTCATTGTGAGGTTTGTCTCAAGGATCACATTCATTGTTTGTCATTGTAGGGTTTGCCTCAAGGATCGCCTTCATTATTTGTCATTGTAAGGTATGTCTCAAGGATCATCAACATCAAGTGCCCAGTCAGCTGGCGTAGGCGTTCATGGCTCTCCACAGATCTCAGTCTTTGGTTTTCTGGATCAACTCTGCTGCTGATATTCCTCCATGCCACTGTCTCAATCCATCCAGCATCATTTCTCTTGGTCTGCCTCTGCCTCTCTTTCCCTTGATCTTTCCAGTTGTCATGATGCTCTCCAATGCCTCTCTTCTCATCACATGACCGAAGACAGATATTTGTCTCTTTCTTATTGTTCTATATAATGTTCTAGTTTCATTAGCCTGTTTCAGGCAGTCATTGTTAGTTACTCTGGCAGCCCAAGGAATTCGCAACATTCGTCTCAGGAACCACATCTCTGTTGCTTCTAATTTCTTCTTAATTTGTTCATTTACATTCCAAGATTCACTGCCATACAGCAAAACTGGTTCTACATAGCATTTCAGCACTCTCTTTCTTACATTCATTGACAGTGACTTATTGCATAAGATACTCTTCAAATTTCTTAAATGCAGCTTTTGCTTGCCTTATTCTGCTCTTAATCTCTGTTGTACATCTTCCATCTGATGTTATAAATGCCCCTAGGTATCTAAAAAAAATTTTTTTTTTTACATTCGCATATCCTTTTACAGGACATCGCTGTCAACAGCAGCATCTTTCAGCTGTCTGTTGATCTCTTGGCAAGATTACGCTCAGTAGTTTGCCATTGCTTTCTGAGCGGCCGGCTCAGTTATCCCGCAAGTCACCAGCGGGGGACGAACCGCTCCCAGTTCTCGCCCGCTACGAGACTCTGCGTGATAAACGGGATTATGGAGAAAGTGGTGTAACCCTTCGGCCAGAGAGACCGGCATCTAAAATTATTACTTGGTTAACAATTTTTCCTTCTATTTCTATGTCACATTTTGGTGTCACCATTTTCTTTGATGTCACCATTGTTATTGTTTTCTTGATACTCAAGGAGAGTCCTTTCCTTGCACTGTCTGTTACTACAATGTCCAACAATTGCTGTAGGTCTGTTGATTTATCCGTCTCAAGGATCACCTTCATTATTTGTCATTGTAAGGTTTGTCTCAAGGATCACCTTAATTTTTTGTCACTGTAATGTTTGTCTCAAGAATCACCTTCATTATTTGTCATAGTAAGGTATGTCTCAAGGATCACCTTCATTATTTATCATTGTAAGGTTTGTCTCAAGAATCACCATTATTTGTCATTGTAAGATTTGTCTCAAGGATCACCTTCATTATTTGTCACTGTAATGTTTGTCTCAAGGATCACTTTTATTGCACTCGGAAACCACCATTAGTGCTCAGTCTGCTTCCATAGATCACACAAGGAGAATCTCAGCAAAGTGCGTAAAGTCTGTAGCACAAGTGAGGATACAGATGTGTGTATACCTGCATCACAAGCTATTAATATCCTTTTTATGGTTAGGTTTTTCTAATTTTGTAAACAAATATAACTTTGGAAGTGACCTAGGCCAGCTCATTTAGATTTCAAACTCCAGAGAGATTTTTAACATGCACAGTTCTCTTTCTCTCTCCCCCCCCCCCCCCCCCCCCCCATGAGGGAAGATTGGGCAATCCGATTCACTACCCTAGGAGGGGGGGGGGGGGGGGGTGTTGTTTATAATTGTGTCTTCACTGTGCAATGGTAGAGGGGCTAGCGTGTTTCATTGACCTCCAAGAGCTATGCCGACCATAGCTTAGCTGCTGGAGGTGTCTCCGATGTCAGACAGGTCAGGAGATGGGGGACAGATGAAGTGACACACAAACCTGCTATCTTGTGCATACATACCTGAAGCCAGGTGTCTCTGATGTCAGACTGGTCAGGAGATGGGGGACAGATGAAGTGACACACAAACCTGCTGTCTAGTTCATGCACTCCTGACAACCAGGTGTCTCCGATGTCGGACCGGTCAGGAGATGGGGGACAGATGAAGTGACACACAAACCTGCTGTCTAGTTCATGCACTCCTGACAGTCAGGTGTCTCTGATGTCGGACTGGTCAGGAGATGGGGGACAGATGAAGTGACACACAAACCTGCTGTCTAGTTCATGCACTCCTGACAGCCAGGTGTCTCCGATGTCGGACCGGTCAGGAGATGGGGGACGATGAAGTGACACACAAACCTGCTGTCTTGTGTGTGCATCCCTGAAGGCCCAGAGGTCGTGGGTTCGATGGTAGATTTAAACAAATTGACCTAGGATCCCAAGTTATGCAACTAGCCACACCAGGACAAGATGATCATTATGAAGAGGAAATGGTTGTAACATTTAAATGTTAGAGATATAGGTCAGTTCATTCATTCAGTAGCATGTCCTTTGCAGAACCTCGCTACCTAATAACCTTCCTGAAAACCTCTCGAATCTTAAGCAAGATGCCCCGCGTCCGATACACCCATCTGGAGATCATCCACCACATCCTGCACCCATCTTCTCTTTGGCCTTCCTCTTCCTCTCTTCCCAGGCATATACCCCTCCATTATTGTTCTCTCCAAACTTTCGTGACGTTTCGAGTGACAAAAATATTTCAATTTTCTTTGTTTTATCGTCTTTAATAGCCAACCTTCTTCAATATTCAGCTTTTGAAGTATTGATGCATTTGTTTCTTTTCTTTATCCAATATATTCTTAGAACTCGTCTATAACATTTATATAGGTCAATAGACGAAGAAAATGTGGTCTGGAAGAACATCAAGGGTCAAACTGACCATGAACCCAGGGCAGACGTTGGTGGCGGAGCAGACTTAAATGCTGACTTCTTGTCCTGGCCTTGAGGGCATAAATTAAAAATGCCTCCGAAGTTGAAGTGGATTTTCCTGATAGCAAGGGACACTGGTAATAGCTGGCCCATGGGATAAAATCAGTCTTGTGTGGAGTATGCTTAAATTCAACATGAGTGAGAAAGAGAAAAAAATTGATACTTTATGTACATGAATATCATTCTTATTTTAACATGGCTGTTGTCTTTGCAGAGGTTCAAGTTTCAAGTACCAGTGAAATACGATTAAATCCTGTATTATTTCCACTGTTTTAAAGTGAGAAATAAAGCCTGTTTGCATGCTACAAGGCATGTTGGAGACATGGTAATTACAGTTTGACGCTATTTGCCAAGACTAAATAGCATTTGTGAAGCAATAGTCAGTAGTATCATTTTTTAAGGAGACAAAAATGGAACATATTGCAATAACTGGAAAAATTAATGGAAAAGAGGAGGGTGGTGAGAGATGAAGCTTAACAGCTTTGCATCTTGTGATGGACATGATACATTCTGCTGAGGAATAAACTGCTTTGCGTTGATTTCAAAGGTATGAGGCATCGGTCGTTCAGAAAGCAATGGCAAACTGCTGAACTAAACTTGCCTTGTAAAACACAAACAGCTAATAAATGCATGGGTTGATTGCAACACCTTGTAAAGGACATGCAACTGACTTTTAACTGGAGAACTGGGTCAAGGGAGAAGCAAATTTACCCACGCCATTTGGCAAAACATTTGCCGATTTTCTTTACATTCCAAGAACTGTGTTGTAAACCTCGTGACTAAAAGATATTTTGTTTCATGGTGCACTGCCACAAGTCAAGGCTGGATTTGTGTGAGGTCGCCTGCATGTACTGCTTCTTACAGTGGCATGTTTGATTGTTTTAAGTTCATTGTTAATGTTTCTCTTAATTTGACATGCATGATGGAATGATTGTTTTCTCTATGTGTACCTGAGATCTTTTATGGACAGATTGTTTTCTTTCTGTGTGAGATATTTCACATAAAGATTGTTGTCTTTCTGTATGTTAGAGATATTTAATAGAAAGAGTGTTTTCTTTCTGTTTCAGAGATATTTCATAGAAAGATTGTTTTCTTTCTGTGTCAAAGGTATTTCATAGAAAGATAGTTCTGTTTCTGTGTGTCAGAAATATTTCCTAGAAAGATTTTCTTTGATCTTTCATTAGAAAGATTGCTTTCTTTCTGTGTGAGATGTTTTTATGAAAAGATTATTTTCTCTCTGTGTGTCTGAGATGTTTATGTTTTTCTTTTTGTGTGTCCGAGATGTTTTATAGACAGATTGTTTTCTCTGTTTTTATTTGGACAGATTTTTTTTTTCTTAATGTGTATCTGGAATGTTTTATAGACAGACTGTTTTCTTTCTGTGTAAGATGTTTTATGGACAGATTTTTTTTGTCTGTGAGATGTTTTATGGACAGATTTTTGTGTGTCTGTGAGATGTTTTATGGACAGATTGTTTTCTTTCTGTGAGATGTTTTATGGACAGTTTTCTTTCTGTGTAAGATGTTTTATGGACAGACATTCTTTCTGTGTAATATGTTTTATGGACAGTTTTCTTTCTGTGTAAGATGTTTTATGGACAGACTGTTTTCTTTCTGTGAGATGTTTTGTGGACAGATTGCTTTCTTTCTGTGTGAGGTGTTTTATGGACACATTGTTTTCTCTATTTACCTAAGTTTTTTATATAGACAGATTGTTTTCTTTCTGTGTGAGATGTTTTATGGACAGATTGTCTTTTTTCTGTTTGAGATGTTTTATGGACAGATTGTTATCTTTCTGTGTGAGGTGTTTTATGGACAGATTGTCTTCTTTCTGTGTGAGGTGTTTTATGGACAGATTGTTATCTTTCTGTGTGAGGTGTTTTATGGACAGATTGTTTTCTCTGTTTACCTGAGTTTTTATATGGAAAGATAATATTCTTTCTGTATGATCGAGATGTTTTATGAAAAGATTATTTACTTTCTGTTTACCAAAAGGGCTGGCTGAAGAGATTTTTGTTTCCCTGAAATGTTTCATGGAAACAGATTTAATGCATGATAAGTTTCTTTTTAAATTATTTATCTGCCGTGGCTCAATTTGATGCTGACTTGTTTTATTTTTGTTATAATTAAACTACAAACAAAAAACAAACTCCTTTGTAGTTTTCATTATATGTTTGTGTGTATGTAGGCAAAGTTTAGTTTTTTTTTTTTTGGGGGGGGGGGGGGGGGATGGTTGGCACATTGTGAGAAGAGAGAAAGCCAGGATTGTAATGTAACAGCTAGAAAGATTAATCACGAGATGTGAAGAAGCATGATTGCCCACGCCAGTTGGTAAAGGATGTGACAATGACCATATTTATGTATGTATGTTTATGTGTATATGTGTGGAGGATGTGACAATGACTATATTTATGTATGTACATGTGTTTATGTGTGTCACACGTCGTTCTTGATGATAAGTTCAATGTTCTTGATGATCTTTGCGTGATATTGTCGTGTGATGGTCGTTGTCTAGGTAACGATGTTCATGGTGTGTCAATTGAGATATCTAACTGTCTCTTAATCCAACTCACCCCAGAAGTGCACCTTCACCAGTCATGAAAACAGATTGAGTTGGCGCACATAATCATTTATTCCAGAAATAAGACGGACAGACGGAACATGTTTATACATCCAGAAATAATGTAATCCATAGAATATAAATATCCTCCTCACAATTTAACCAGCACACATCACTGGCTTCTCACAGCCTGCTGAATCTCAAATTCACAAGACATTTAGTCCAACTACTATCCACGGCTGGATCTCCCACAATACGACCCACCCACTGGGTCGGAGCCTCTGCTCTCTATGTAACCCACTCTGGGTTTTAGGACTGCCTTCACAGCTCAGAGAATCACACAACACCGTTCTCCGTGGACTACCGACTCCTTCGGTATCTCAAACTCAACTCCCCGAAGTCCCTAGACTTCAACACACAAATACCCTATCTCTCGCCCCATCCACCCTAGGGGTTTTTCTCTACCCTCACTATTTTATTTCTCAGGACTGGCTGTTTTCTCATAGCCAGGTCAGTCACTTTACTGTCTCCCACTTTCATCTCCATTCTTTCTCATGCCCGCTCACTCAACTCAATGTCAATGACCCAGGCTTATGTCAATGTGTATATGTGTGGAGGATGTGACGATGACTATATTTATGTATGTATATGTGTGTGTACTCTATGATTTGTAATTTGTGAGAGTTTTCCAGTTTCTGAATATTAAACACAAATCAACAACAAAAAATCAAACTAAGCTATTGCTGAATGGAAAAAATATTGTTTCAGAAAAAGTTGAATTGAGCAAATACACAACATGACTGCACTCAGGACATTCCCATACGCGCTCTGTCCCATCGTTCAACAGCCAGCAAAGAGACATACTGCTAATAGTTCCAACTGCCTTCTTATTGAAAGTTCTCCTGGTCTTCCCTCTACTTTTGAGATTCATCCATAGCCCCTGCTGCTCCCCCGCCATATCATTCCCTCTACATACGGGGACTCAGTCTGTTCCACCTCTTTCTCCACCTGGTCCCACAGGCACCCAACCATATCTCCCTTGTCCATAGATAATCTACCAATGAGAGGCGCATTCCCTGCCAGCCTATCACCTGTTCATTCCCCCCTCACTCCTGCATGAACAGGGCAGAAAATCCATACAATCTGTGACCTCTGAAGCAAAGCAAGCCATTCTAAATGAAGCATTCCTTTCTCCGCCTTAGCATACTCTTTCTTACATTCACGTAATGAATACAATATGTGTTGCAGCGGTCTCCTCCAACCATTGGAAGGCTGCTATTGCTGCTTCCACCTCCATTCTCATACTGGAGGTTGTGGTCTCATATGCCAGACTCTCCTTTTAAGTGTCAGGGAAAAAGCCCAAAATATCTAGGTCTCACCTTAGAACATCACTTGAATGGAAAAAACATGGTGAAAAAAATCAAAGAGCAAGGCAACGAATGACGATCATAAACTATTTTCCTGGTACAACATAGGGAGCAGGTGAGAAAGTTCTCAAGAAACTATTTTGGACAAGTGAAGTCAGTCTTTGAATATGGTTTTGCAGCAAAGTCACACCTTAACAAAAATATCGAAGTCAAAAGTCAAGGAATGTAGACCTTAACTGGGGGGCATTGATTGATTGATTTAGGAACCGACATCACAGCATTCGGGACATTCCCATAAGCATTCCCATTCCCATTCGGGACATCCTCAGCAGCATTCAACTGGGGGCATGAAAACACCTATTAACAAACTGGAATAGATCACATGTCTACAATAGTTTAATTTAATTTAGTCGACGGATCAACATCACGACACACGGGTGTAACCTATAAGTGATAAGTGCACTGTTCTACTCCTACCTCAAGCCTCAGTCCAGAGAATCTCAGCTCAGTGCACAAACTCTGTAGTACCGGCGAGGATCCTGAACTACTTCGAGTAGACAACTCAAAATTTTGCCTGGGCAGCACCGTAAAGCTACTCTTTTTTTATTTCCAACTGCCAGGGGATTTTTAACGTGTGCAACAATACACACGGGCGTCCGATCTCGCAACCCAGAGACCGGGGGAAATTTTTTTACTAGAAGTCCACGTGAAAAAATCCCGGGGCTTGAACCCGGACCTCCAGCACTCGAGGTGGACACCATACCTCGAGACCACTAAGCTCGCTACATGTCAGCCCCTTCTAAAATGCAAGACAGAAGAGATAGCGGAGCCCAGCAACAAGCAAAACAATCTAACATACTGACAGACCTTCCCATGTACCCGAGGTTTAATTGTCTTGAAAGAAGACTAAAGCACACCCAAAAAAAAACTCTGTAGAATCTGCAGAAAGAAACAGGACAGATCCAATACTCAACATATCAATAGCTAAATCCATTAACAACAGAAAGAGACTTCCAGCGTGGAGACACCAGCACCTAACTGATATGATAGAAAACATTTCTGGTACAGAGAATAAGAAATTCAGAATGAATTAGAAATACGACAACCACAAACTATATAGAAGAAAGTTACCCAAGCAGCATCTGGACTCAAGAATGGATCAGCACAACACTCAACCAATGAGGTTAGCATAGCAAAATCAATAAAGAGCACTCGCTCTTAAATTTCCATTTTTCTGATGTCAAGGTTTCTGGTTCAACCCGTACACCAGTGTTGGACTAAAATATTGACTTCTCATTCTTGATGTAAATTATTACCTCAGAAATCGAAGTGGGTTCACCTGATGGTGAGGGACCATGGTAATAAGGAAAGCTAATCCACACCCAAATACTTGTGAAATACCAGTCCAGTGCAGCTAGAATTACTCTAAGTAGTAGCAAATGTATGACTACGCAAGAGTTGAAAGCGGGCGAACACGCACACAAAGACAGACAATGGAACTGGAGCAATCCTCCTCAATCTGAAAAATGGAGCAAAGAAGATACAGTCAGTTCATTCATTCATTCAGTAGCATGTCCTTTGCAGAACCTTTCGCCCATAACAACCTTCCGGAAAACCTCTCGATCATAAGCAAGATGTCCTGCATCCGATACATCCATCTGGAGATCATCTGACACACCCTGCACCCATCTTCTCTTTTGCCTTCCTCTTCCTCTCTTCCTGGGCATATACCCCTCCATTATTGTTCTTTCCAAATTTTCATGACTTTTCAAGTGACCAAAATATTTAAGTTTTCTTTGTTTTATGGTTTCAGTAGCCAACCTTCTTCAATATTCAGATCTTGTCGAAACCCTAACAACCATGAAAGACACAATCAGTGGCAACTGGGAAGTTCTCAAGTAACTTCAGAGTAGAGATAGTCCTTGAAAACTGCGGCAGAAATGGTGTCAACAGAAAAATAAAGAGAGAAAAAAGCTAGGTTTTCTTACATATGTGAAGCCAGTACTTTGACCTAAGGGTAGTGAATGTGTTTCACAACACATTGCCGAGTCGAGGGTCCCACTTCAACTGCGGGCGATCCAGGAGCAGATCACATTGCATTGATTGTGATGTTATGGGCATCAGTTATTCAGAAAGCAATGGCAAACTTCTCATCTCTTTCCTCTTGTACCTTGTGGTGTTGGGTGAAACATAAACAACGGAAGCGTTCTCTTTTATGAGCTTCATATATCGAGATTCCCTTGGATTGTTATTCCCTCTGCCATCGTTTGCATGGTCAGCCTGTTCTTCTTGTTCCATTTAGTCTGTACATCATTGCTGGTTGTGGCAAACTGTTAGTTGGTCGCCTAGTTGTATAACCGAACAATTTATTTACCTTGCTGTTTTATAATGAAATTTAGCGCTGCTATAACAGTATAGCCCCCACTTGTAGTCCTGATTTCTTCATTTCTGATTTTCTTTCTTCTTTATACATTGAGTATTCTTCTCAGGAATCTCATTTCCATTGATGTAGTATTTCTGTTATCTTTTTCTTTCATTGTCTAGGTTTGACATTGGTAGCATAGAGCTGGTAGGAAGATTGTTTTGTAAAGAAATATAGCAATAACAGCTTCATTCCGCCAAAAACCGTACGTGGATGCCATGAAAACGCTTGCTTTGCTTGAGACGAATGACCCTGTTCAACCCTCGACTATATCGAATTGGTTGTAATTGGGGCCTTTATAGTGTATCTAAGACTTTTTCTTTCGAAAATATAGATGCACATATCTGCTTTCCTTGAAAGGGTTGACAATTGTGTTCGTTTCAACCTTGTGCTTTTGCATGTCTGGACAGAGTGGCGCACTTGTTGAGGCTTACAGTTGTTGTGTGCCCACCCCGTCATATGATGCTGTTTCCTTCAGGTAGCTTTACCAGTTGTCTCTTCTGGTGTTCCTCATATTTCCCCGTCTCGCCAGTTCGATCTTGGTGGGGTGGGGGCGATATCGTTCCATGGCCTCCCCACCCTCGGTCTTTGTCTGGGTCGCCTTCTTCACCCGTTGCTTCTTCTTCTGTCTGTGCCCTGCATCTTGCTGTTCAGGTGTTTCGGTGTGTCGTCTGCGTCTTCTCAGATGGTCTGCTATGAAGATGCATTGTCTATTGCGCATATATCTCCTCATCCCCGGCCACGCCTCCTCGCTGTAGAATTCTACCTCATCATCTCTTTTTCCTTCTTCTGTCTGAGGCTTTGCATCTTCTGCTTGTGGTGTTTCGGTCTTGGACTTGAGTAGTTCTATATGTGCTCTTTCTTCTTGTATCTGTTTAAGCTTTCCTTCTGTCTTTTCTCTTTCATCTTGAATTTTTGATAGAGTTTCCTCAGCCTCAGGCTTTATAATAGCCTATGCGAGCGACGTCCTGCTCAATCTTCTGCTGAACTTGTTTCAATTACGTCCATGATGCGCTGAACGGCCGTTATCTGTGTTTCTTGTGTCTTGTCTTTTTCTTCCTCCATGCTTTTGAACTGTGATCTCAGGTCCTTCAGTTGGCCTTCCAGTTGCGCTTTGTCTCTTTTTGTGAGTCGATTGGTGGCCTCGTACTGCCTCCTGGCCTCTTTAAAGGGCAGGTTAGTCTTGATGGCGATCTTCATAGCTTCCTTGCTGTCTTGGTGGCAGGGGCAGCCGAGGTACCTGGCGCCGTGGTTGCTGAGGCAGTTGGCGCACTTTCTGTTAGTGTTAGGCCTTCTGAAGTCCTTGTCGACCTTTGCATGCTGGCACTGACTGTATGGAAGAGGTCCAGGGCAGTATCTGCAAACCTCAGCCTCACTCTGGCAGGTGGCACGGGTGTGCCAAAACTTCTTGCACTTAGAGCGCTGCAGCACTCTCGGTATGTAGTGCTCTGGAACTTGGTCTATCTTGTACTATCTGATGAATTGAGGGATCACTCGGTCCTCTGATGTTACGGTGACGACTGTGGGGGGGGGGGGGGGTGTTATTCTTTCCGATGATCCTCTCAGCACTGGTGATCTTGAGTTTTTTGTTCTCCCTCGTCAGCATCTCCCTGATCTGGTCGTTGGTGAGATGGGTCGTGACTCGTTTAATGACCCATCGTTTACTTGTGCGGTGCAGGGTGACTTCCAGTAATATGCCGTGGTGAAGCTTGATGTCGGCCTCCTCTCCTTGTGCAATCTTCTGCATTGGGGGATGATTGGTCTTGAGGTTACGGTGTCCGCCTCGAGTGCTGGAGGTCCCGGGTTCAAGCCCCGGTTAGGCCGGGATTTTTTCTCGTGGATTTCTAGTAATAAAATTTCCCCTAGTCTCTGGGTAGTGAGATCGGATGCCCGTGTGTATTGTTGCGCACGTAAAAAATCCCTTGGCAGTTGGAAATCGAAAAAGAGCAGCCTAACGGCGCTGCCCAGGCAAAATTTATAGTTAAAAATCTACCCAAAGTATTTCAGGATCCTCGCCGGTGCTACGGAGTTCGTGCACTGAGCTGAGTTTCTCCGGACTCAGGTTTGAGTTAGGAGGAGAACGGAGCACTTATGGGATACACCCGTGTGCCGTGATGTTGATCCGTCGACTAAACTAAACTAAACTATCTTCTGCATAAGTGCTGTGGTCTTTAGGTTTTTGTTGATGGAGACCACTACTCCATCAGGTGTCTTGCGCAACTGGTAGATGCTGTTTCTTCCCAGCTCGTTTTCCAACAGACTGATTATCTTGTCTGTTGGTAGCGCCGACAGTTTGGCTTCTCCCTCGCTTGTCTGTTTTAACAGTAGTTTGCCGGTGAAGTTTTTAGTTCTTTCCTCCTGTGTGGAGGTCTCTGGTAACTTGGGCTGTTTAATCTTGGTGCTGTTGTAAACTTCACGGCTGCTGCTGGCTTCAGTAGTTATCGTAACCTCCGGAACAGCGACAGGAGCGGATTTGAATGGTGTAGAAGTGGTTGAGGTTGTTTCAGGTTCTGGCGTTGTACTGCGGCTCGCGGGTAGGTTGTCTTCTTCCATCTTCTTGATAGTCTTGGCGCTTCCACGCTGCTCACTTTGAACGTCAGGTGTCTTGTAGAGTTTTTCTTGCCACGTGCCATTTTCTAGCACATGTCCGGGTTCCCATTAGGCGACTTGCTCTCGATAGCGCGTCGAGTCGACCTTGACCCATGCATGAAAATGCCAATTCCAATTTTCAAAACAAAAATTCCAAATTCGGCCTCGTTCAACCTGCCTCTGTGGTTATTGTTGAGGCTGAGGCCAGTTGTTTTTGTGGGTTCATTCACCCTAATTCTTGTCTTCTGAGTCCTATCTCGGACTGGTTATGATGGTTTGTGTCTGTGACGTCAGCTGGGGGTAGGCCGGCGGCTATCCTTTGTGCTTGTCTCCTCTTATGGTTTTCTTTGTTGGTGCAGGCTCCTGGCTCATCTGGCTTGGCTGGGTGCAGTCCTTATAATGACTCTTTGTTTGATGTTTCGTTCGTGTGTCGTGTGTCGTCGCGTGTCGTTCGTCGTGTCATTCGCACTGCGAGCGCTAACAAGTCAAGTCGCATTATTCTGTCAAGAAGCCTGATTCGCGGGAAAATGCCACGTGGAAAGTCCAACAACAAGAAACACGCTGTTGCCAAGATGTGCAGCGTGGGAGCCGACAACAAGAAGAAGAACGTGGAGAGCCCACCCGCTGGCTGCATCAAAGAGCCTGATACTACAGCTATTACTGAAGCTACTACGAGGGAGAAGATTGACAGCCCAACACAGTCAAGAACCAAGACAGCAGAGAAGAAGAGGAGAAAGACACCAGAATCGGAAACACCGACTCAAAAACAGTCCGATGGGTTGTCAAGCGGATTCCTGTGGAGCTGACAGATGAAGAAATCCTGAAGCAGCTACGTGAAGAGAATCTTCACATCCGATTCTTGAAGGCGGAGCGGCTCCTCACCTACTCCAAGATACCTACAACCTTGGCAGTAGGTGACATCGGAGGGCAGCGAGATGCCGACCACAGTATCATTCAACAAGAGAATGCAGCAACCAGAGAGATTCATCCCAAGAATCACGCAATGTTCCAGATGTCAGAAGGCCGGCCACAGTAGAGCTACATGTCGCAGTAAAACGGAAATCTGCCGATACTGCGCCGATCACCACGCCTTCAAGGAGTGTCCGCTGGCCAAGCTGGACACGGACTTCCGAGCATCCAACAACAAAAGAAAGTGCGCCAACTGTCCTGGGCAAACATGGAGCAAGATACCTGGGCTGTCCGTACCTGCAGAGACACAGAGACGTCTTAAAGATCGCCATCATCACAAAGACACCATTCAAGGAAGCAATGCAGAGGGGCGAGACAGCCACGGGTATAGCACAAGCCGAAAGAGATCAACTTCAAAAACAGATAGACGAGTTGAAGAGACAAGTCAAGGCACTGCTAACGCCGACCCCGAATAACGACAACGAAAAACTACTGGCGGAAATGAAGGAGATACAGCAAAACATCAAGCAAGAAGTAGAACATATGGCACTGATTAAGAAGGAGAATGAAGAGATTCTACGAAACATCAAAGTGGAGAGAGAAATGCTAAAAAGAGAACTAACCCAAAGAAAACCAGCTGAAGCCAAGGAAACGATCACAGAACAGCCGCAAGATGAAACCCAACAAAAGGCCGATACGATACAGAACTTCTTCGGGCCACCTGGGTCCAAGAGGAAACCAGTATACCATGAGACCACTGGAGAAATCATAGGGTCGGAGAGTGACGGCGGCACAGAGTACCCTGCTCCAATGACAAGGGAGGAATTTCAAGCGTTGGGCAGAATGAATAAAGTTGAGCTAGCAGAATGGGAGAGGAAAGAAGAAAGCAGATCACTCGAAATGGACAAGAGGCGCGAAAGAATCAACAGGGAGAGGAAAGAGATATTGCGCAAACAAGAAATGGAAACCCCCGAGAAGCTCCTACGTAAAATACACAAAAAGGAGGGCAACAAAACAAATAAAAAGTCCTTTTAAGGACTGCAACCTTCACGCCAGAGGAACCAGCAGCCTTCACCAACAACAGACACCACCAGAGGAGACAGGTCCTTCAAAGGACTGCAGCCAATCAAGCCAGACGAGCCAGGAGCCTGCACCAACAAAGAAAACCACAAGAGGAAACATGCACAAAGGACAGCCGCCGACCGATCCCACTGCTGACGTCACAGACACAAACGCTACATAACCAGTCCGAGATAGGACTCACAAGACAAGAATTAGGGTGAATAAACCCACAAAAACCACGGACCTCAACAATAACCACAGCTGATGAAGCAGGTTAGACGAGGCCGAATTTGAAATTTTTGTTTTTGAAAATTGGAATTGGAATGTTTCGTTATCTTTCGTTTTGTTTTGAGTTTGTGTCACCTTCTTGTAGTTGCTGTTGTATTCTTCCTTCATTTGTTTCGAGATGAGTTGCGTTTCCGTACGAAATTTATCTTGCCATGCGCTGACGTCCTTTTCGTATTGTTCGCATCATAGTCTAGCTTGCTCTTCCCTTTCTTCGTAATCAGCTTCATATATTTTTTCCCTCTTCCATAGAGGTATCTTGGCTGGACTACTGGCTTCTGCTTGCTGTTCCTGATTGGGCTGAGGCTTGGCTCCATCATGCGTCTTTTGGTCTCCTTTTTTGTGAATTGTCTTCATCAATTTTTCGATGTTTTTTTTTTTTTTTTTTTGTGGTGCTTCACTTTGCTTCATCTCATCTGTTGTTTTGGTTTGTTGCTGTGTCCTTTCGGCATTCAGTAGTTCTCTTTCGGTCTTGATCATTTGTAAGATTTCCTCGTTTTCCTTCTTCATCTTAGCCATGCGCTCCATCTCTTGTTTGATGTTGTGGTGAATCTCTTTCATGTCGACCAACAGTTTCTCATTATCGCTGGTTAGTGCAATACATCTGCTGATCACTGGCCTAAATCCACAAAAAAAAAAAAAAAAAAAAAAAAAAAAAAAAAAAAAAAAAAAAAAAAAAAAAAAAAAAAAAAAAAAAAAAAAAAAAAAAAAAAAAAAAAAAAAAAAAAAAAAAAAAAAAAAAAAAAAAAAAAAAAAAAAAAAAAAAAAAAAAAAAAAAAAAAAAAAAAAAAAAAAAAAAAAAAAAAAAAAAAAAAAAAAAAAAAAAAAAAAAAAAAAAAAAAAAAAAAAAAAAAAAAAAAAAAAAAAAAAAAAAAAAAAAAAAAAAAAAAAAAAAAAAAAAAAAAAAAAAAAAAAAAAAAAAAAAAAAAAAAAAAAAAAAAAAAAAAAAAAAAAAAAAAAAAAAAAAAAAAAAAAAAAAAAAAAAAAAAAAAAAAAAAAAAAAAAAAAAAAAAAAAAAAAAAAAAAAAAAAAAAAAAAAAAAAAAAAAAAAAAAAAAAAAAAAAAAAAAAAAAAAAAAAAAAAAAAAAAAAAAAAAAAAAAAAAAAAAAAAAAAAAAAAAAAAAAAAAAAAAAAAAAAAAAAAAAAAAAAAAAAAAAAAAAAAAAAAAAAAAAAAAAAAAAAAAAAAAAAAAAAAAAAAAAAAAAAAAAAAAAAAAAAAAAAAAAAAAAAAAAAAAAAAAAAAACAAAAAAAAAAAAAAAAAAAAAAAAAAAAAAAAAAAAAAAAAAAAAAAAAAAAAAAAAAAAAAAAAAAAAAAAAAAAAAAAAAAAAAAAAAAAAAAAAAAAAAAAAAAAAAAAAAAAAAAGAAAAAAAAAAAAAAAAAAAAAAAAAAAAAAAAAAAAAAAAAAAAAAAAAAAAAAAAAAAAAAAAAAAAAAAAAAAAAAAAAAAAAAAAAAAAAAAAAAAAAAAAAAAAAAAAAAAAAAAAAAAAAAAAAAAAAAAAAAAAAAAAAAAAAAAAAAAAAAAAAAAAAAAAAAAAAAAAAAAAAAAAAAAAAAAAAAAAAAAAAAAAAAAAAAAAAAAAAAAAAAAAAAAAAAAAAAAAAAAAAAAAAAAAAAAAAAAAAAAACAAAAAAAAAAAAAAAAAAAAAAAAAAAAAAAAAAAAAAAAAAAAAAAAAAAAAAAAAAAAAAAAAAAAAAAAAAAAAAAAAAAAAAAAAAAAAAAAAAAAAAAAAAAAAAAAAAAAAAAAAAAAAAAAAAAAAAAAAAAAAAAAAAAAAAAAAAAACAAAAAAAAAAAAAAAAAAAAAAAAAAAAAAAAAAAAAAAAAAAAACAAAAAAAAAAAAAAAAAAAAAAAAAAAAAAAAAAAAAAAAAAAAAAAAAAAAAAAAAAAAAAAAAAAAAAAAAAAAAAAAAAAAAAAAAAAAAAAAAAAAAAAAAAAAAAAAAAAAAAAAAGAAAAAAAAAAAAAAAAAAAAAAAAAAAAAAAAAAAAAAAAAAAAAAAAAAAAAAAAAAAAAAAAAAAAAAAAAAAAAAAAAAAAAAAAAAAAAAAAAAAAAAAAAAAAAAAAAAAAAAAAAAAAAAAAAAAAAAAAAAAAAAAAAAAAAAAAAAAAAAAAAAAAAAAAAAAAAAAAAAAAAAAAAAAACAAAAAAAAAACAAAAAAAAAAAAAAAAAAAAAAAAAAAAAAAAAAAAAAAAAAAAAAAAAAAAAAAAAAAAAAAAAAAAAAAAAAAAAAAAAAAAAAAAAAAAAAAAAAAAAAAAAAAAAAAAAAAAGACTACGCCTTCAACAAATATCCGCTGGCCAAACAGGATAAGGATTTCCGAAAGTAATAATAGAAAGTATGTGGCTGAAGGGCTTGCGAACGCGGTTTGTGAGCCCGTATACCCGGGTTCGAAACACGGCGGTGCTGGTTTTTTCGAAAAAGGTATAGAGACCGGACGTTCAGAAAGCAATGGCAAACTACTGAACGTAACACTTGCCTAGTACATCAACAGCAGCTGAAAATGCTGGTGTTGACTGCAACGTCCCGTAAGGGATACGCAACAGAATTTTTTTTTAGTGCAGGCGTCAGTATTGCTTTATCTTGCTTCATCTCGTCTGTTTGGAACTGTAGTTGGTCTCTTTAGCTTGTGATATGCCCTTGGCTGTCTCGCACCTCCGTATTGCTTCGTTGTATGGTGTCTTTGTGTTGATGGCAAACTTTAGCACGTCTCTGTGTCGTTGCAGGTACGGACAGCCCATGTAACTTGCTCCATGCTTACCCAGGCAGCTGGCGCAATTTCGTTTGTTGTTGGGTGCTCGGAAGTCCGTGTCCAGCTTGGCCAGCGGACACTCATTGAAGGCGTGGTGATCGGCGCAGTACCGGCAGATTTCCGTTTTACTGCGACATGCTGCTCTGCTGTGGCCGGCCCTCTGACATCTGGAAAATTGAGTGATTCTTGGGATGAATCTCTTTGGCTGCTGCATTCTCTTGTTGATTCTCTTGCTGTGGTCGGCATTTCGCTGCCCTCCGATGTCACCACTACCAAGGTCGTTCTGTTGTTTGTCCATCAAGAATGATGATGACCATTCATTTCATCCAGTGGGGTTGAAGGTGTGGAGCCGTGGGTTCTAAGATGGCTGATAAGGCCTATTTTGGCTCGAAATGTTCTTTGACAATGTGGA
>JACEFZ010000176.1:92500-95761 GCA_014155875.1 Cepaea nemoralis | reverse complement strand
AGGGATCTGACATACACACCTATGGGGTCTGACACTGAAAGTATATGGGATTTAACACTAAAAATAAAAAAATTCCTGGGGTATAACGTTACAAATCTATGGAGTCTAGCATTAAATTTCAATGTGATTTAACATTAACATTCTAGGGAATTTAACTTTAACAATTTACGGGGGTCTAATATTACAAATGTAACAAATGTAATTTAATATGTAAAATCTATGGGACTTAACATTGCAAATATATGGAGTCTAACATTGCAAATCTATGGGATTTAATATTCCAAATCTATGGAGTCTAACATTGCAAATCTATGGGCTCCAGTGTTACAAATCTAATGAGTCTAACATTGCATATCTATGGGTTTTAACATTACAAATCTATGGAGTCTAACACTGCAAAGCGGTAAATAAACTAAATTAGTGGTCACGGCCAGGTATCTAGATATAATTAAGTATGGCTGAAAGACGAGACGTAACGAGTTAAAGACAAATACACAACGGTTCAACTGAAACAGACTACGGCCAGACATACATACGTGGCATGGCTAGAAACCTAGTCAAGTGGCCAGCCAGTGAGCTCTTGTGACAAAAACTCATGACCAGAACTGTCATTCCAAATCGGGAAAGAAAAAGCCCCTTATTCCGACACATGACAGCTTAGTGACATGTCATACAAGCCTAGTGTCAAGTCATACAGTAGACGCAAATAGGAAGGACAACACATAACACTAGATCAGCGATACTCCGGCATCAGCTCGCATACTACTACACACTTGACACTATCCACTTACGTCATACGTTATAAGAGGATTCGCAAGTGACATGCTGTTAATATTCAGAGGACGCAGTGTGCAACTGTAAATTAGAATGAGCACTGGAAAGTTCCAATAGTTGATGGCAGTGTTAATCGTCGAGTGTAAGCAGCAGGAATAAAGTGTGAGTATACCGTGTACAGAACAGAGCAATACGCTGATCTACTGAGCTGTACCAAGTAGCCACCGAGCGAGAGTACTGTGTGAAAAGGTTGCTATGCTTGGAGTATGTTGACATTATTGAGTGCCATCAAGTGTACTACCAGCTAATGAGTGGCGAATAAGTATGTCTGTCTCTTGTGGCTAAAGTATCTTAACCTTTTGTGGGAGTATATAGGAAGCACATCCTCTGGGAATAAATGTTATATATAGCTACCGCCGTGAGTCTGTCTTGATCCTTTTGCCTAGCATCTGCCAGATTCTTGTGTTTACGAGCCATTGTTTCCAGTAATTATTGTCAGCACCACCCCACTAGCATTTTGGCAGTCACACATTTTTAGCACGTCCCTATCACGGATAGTCGGCACACTTCTCTTCATACAGTTCTCACCATATGGCGTTGGTCGACATGCCTCTCCACATCCGCCTGTTTCGAGGTGTCCCAAATTATTTCATAACCAAATGTTTCCTTATGCCATAACGGCAAACTGTCTAGCATCTTTTCTTTGTGTCTTTCCTTGTTTCTCTTCCCCTCGGTTTTTTCTGTTGCACAACATATTCCAGTTCAGTTTACCCTTTCTCATGAAAAGTTTGTGTTGATCAGAATCTTATCAATCTTATTATGCTATACAACATTGTCCAGTTTACATTCTCATGGCATGGTTATGTGGATCACGTTCTCTCTCTCTCTCTCTCTCTCTCTCTCTCTCTCTCTCTCTCTCTCTCTCTCTCCTCTCTCTCTCTCTCTCTCTCACTTCCTCTTTAACAGTTCTGTTGTACAATATATTCCAGTTTACCTCTCCCTCTCTCTCTCTCTCTCTCTCTCTCTCTCTCTCTCTCTCTCTCTCTCTCTCTCTCTCTCTCTCTCTCTCTCTCTCTCTTCCAGTTCTGTTGGACAATATATTCCAGTTTACCTCTCTCTCTCTCTCTCTCTCTCTCTCTCTCTCTCATCTCTCTCTCTCTCTCTCTCTCTCTCTCTCTCTCTCTTCCAGTTCTGTTGTACAATATATTCCAGTTTACCCCTCTCTCTCTCTCTCTCTCTCTCTCTCTCTCTCTCTTCCAGTTCTGTTGTACAATATATTCCAGTTTACCTCTCTCTCTCTCTCTCTCTCTCTCTCTCTCATCTCTCTCTCTCTCTCTCTCTTCCAGTTCTGTTGTACAATATATTCCAGTTTACCCCCCCCCCCTCTCTCTCTCTCTCTCTCTCTCTCTCTCTCTCTCTCTCTCTCTTCCAGTTCTGTTGTACAATATATTCCAGTTTACCCCTCTCTCTCTCTCTCTCTCTACTCTCTCTCTCTCTCCTCTCTCTCTCTCTCTCTCTCTCTCTCTTCCAGTTCTGTTGTACAATATATTCCAGTTTACCCCTCTCTCTCTCTCTCTCTCTCTCTCTCTCTCTCTCTCTCTCTCTCTCTCTCTCTCTCTCTCTTCCAGTTCTGTTGTACAATATATTCCAGTTTACCTCTCTCTCTCTCTCTCTCTCTCTCTCTCTCTCTCTCTCTCTCTCTCTCTCTCTCTCTCTCTCTCTCTCCTCTTCCAGTTCTGTTGTACAATATATTCCAGTTTACCTTTCCATGTTATGGTTATGATGATCACGTTCCCTCTACCCCCACCCCTCCCCAATCGTTCTATTGTAGATTTTTCAGTTTACGTCGCCTTAAGTTTGGTCAAAGTTGCTCTCTCTCTCTCTCTCTCTCTCTCTCTCTCTCTCTCTCTCTCTCTCTCTCGCTCTCTCTCTCTCTCTCTCGCTCTCTCTCTCTCTCTATCTATCTATCTATCTATCTCTCGACCGCTCCAACATTTCTGTTATACATCTTTAAGTTTTCCTCCATCTCATATTATTTCTAAGTTCACCCGGTTCTCTCATTTATCTCTCTTTTAGCAACATATAAGGTAACAACATCAAGGCAAAAGAACAACTAACAACCCATTTACTAGTTCCGTCACTTGAACTCAGAGGGAAACTCACGGAGAACGCACACATCCCACTGCCAACATGCACCACATCTTAAAACCTGCTGTGCTAAATCAGGGTGAGAACATGTTAAGAGTTAATGCTGACCCAGAAAGATAGGTCAGGCGCGCGATGACTGCATCTACCGCAACCACAGTTTCTGGGAGAACTCGGCGACACTGCAACACACACACACTTCAGCTCATGTGTTTAATATTGTAATGAATGTCAACATCGCCCAATAGGTAAAAGCACTGCCTTAAACTTCCGATGCTTTGGTGGTGAGGTAGTAGGTTGAACCCCTACATCGGTCAATTTGAGTACAATATTGACTTCTCG
>JACEFZ010000176.1:0-87500 GCA_014155875.1 Cepaea nemoralis | reverse complement strand
GTAGTGAACTGGAACAGTTGCATAATGATGTGGAAGTATGTAGAAAGCAAGCAGAGGCCACACCCAGCCAAGAGCACCACAATAAAATCCAGCATGCAAAAGCCAAATTTCAAAGGGCCAAGCTGCAGGCTATACGGAAAAGCTGGCAGGAAAAAACAGAGTCTCTGAACTTTGAAAGAGACACAAGGAAATTGTGGAAGCTAATAAAACAGCTTAATGACGAGGGCACAGGGAGAAACTCAAAAATTGCCACTACATAAAGATGGAAACATCTTAACAAGAAAAGCAGCTGACCATTTTGCGGACTCATTCGCACAAGATAACAATATCAAAATTTGTCCAGCAGAAACAACAAGAGATTCGAGAGAAACGGCAACATACAGGACATAAGGAAATAGTACATGAGGTTCTGGAGACACCCATCACAATCAGCGAACTGGAGCTAGCCATATCAAAACTGAAAATGAGAAAGTCACCAGGAGCTGATGGTATCTGCAAAACACTGGAGCGCATCATTAATCACAGACTGCAGTGGTACATTGAAAGTAAAAACATCCTTGTACCACAGCCGGCTGGCTTTAGGCAGTGCTACTCTACGGAAGATCAGACAACCTACCTCTCTCAAGAATTTGAGGGTGCATTT
The DNA here is from genome assembly GCA_014155875.1 of Cepaea nemoralis. Lineage (NCBI taxonomy): Eukaryota > Metazoa > Mollusca > Gastropoda > Stylommatophora > Helicidae > Cepaea > Cepaea nemoralis. Next base: position 86,857 of record JACEFZ010000176.1, on the reverse strand, counting down.
CAAGAGAAGAAGCTGGTGCTTGCGGCATGGATAGATATGAAGAAAGCCTTTGACAAAGTCTGGAAAGAAGGTCTGATGATGAAACTGAGAAACTGCAAAGTCAATGGAAGAATATACAAATGGGTGAAAGCATACTTGCACAACAGAAGATCCCGAGTACAGATAGACGGACTCAAGAGCAAGAAAATACTATTGCGTCACGGTGTTCCCAAGGGCGGAGCCTTGTCCCCCACACTTTTTCTAATCTTCATCAATGATCTTGTTGCTAATCTACCCGATGGAATTAAAGCGGCAATGTACGCCGATGACCTGGTTTTATGGAGCACAAATGAATATGCATCAGTGGCCACCAAATTGCTTCAAAGAGCTGCAGATACATTTGCTCCATGGGCAAATAGATGGTGTGTCAGCATAAACACTGACAAATGCAGCACCACTCTATTTACCCTCTCTCCAAAACAAAAGGCAGGGATCATCCAGATAAATGGAACACCCCTAAGAGAAGATAAAGAACCAACATACCTTGGAGTAACATTTGATGGCAGGCTGACATGGAGAAAGCACATCAAAAAAGCAGTAGCAAAAGCCAGAAGGAAAATAGCCATCCTGAGAAAGCTAAGTGGAACCACATGGGGAGCCAGTGGTAAAATACTTAGCAAAGTTTATCAACAGAGCATACGACCACACCTGGAATACGGGTCAACTGCGTGGTGTTCGGCATCAAAAACCACACTTCAAGAGCTGGACAAAGTGCAAAATCAAGCACTTAGAGTCACCACAGGAGGGATGAGATCAACCCCTATAGTGGAAATGGAGAAGATGGGGAGGACACAAGCACTGAGTGAGCGCAGAGATACGAAAACGCTAATACAAGCAGAAAAGTTCCTCAGCTTGCCAGGCCACCCCATGAAGAACAGATTTGAAAACCTAGCTATGGGGCGGTTGAAAAGAAGTAGTTTTATCCACCAGGCCAAACGACTCTGCAGAGAAACCACCGATCTGCCCACAGTTGGTATCCCCCTAACAACTATTCCAGAGCGAGCTCCATGGAAAGATGAGCATAGACTATCATTACAAATCCAGACAAAAGTGAGAGGAATATTTGAAAGGAAGAACAGAACAGTGTGCAGCGCAGAACAGCCACTCTCAGCTTCCTTGATGAAGAATACCCACAGGACCTCTGGATCCGAGTCTACACAGATGGGTCAGCACAAAATGCTGTTCGAAATGGAGGAGCGGGAGTGTACATAGAATACCCAAATAGTACTAGGGACACAGCTAGAGTACCGACAGGAAAGTACTGCCATAACTACGATGCTGAAATTGAGGCAATCAAGATAGCAACAGAAAAATTACTAAATACCAGAAATGGTACACAACCTGTGGTGCTATTGACAGATGCAAAATCAGTACTCGAGGCACTCCGGTCTGGGAAATTGCCAGTACTAAGGACACTACTTTCTGAACTTAGCAGTCAGCATAAGGTCACCATACAGTGGATACCATCCCACTGTGGAGTACCCGGAAACGACAGAGCTGATCAATTGGCTAAGGAAGGAGCCAAAGAAGAACAGCCTGATGTGCCCGTTACATACCACCAAAAGAAAAGAATGATCAAATCAGTCAGAAAGCCACCAAAACCTGCTCAAGATGACTACCACGTTATGGATAGACCAGAACAAGTCATTATTCTGCGCCTCAGAACAGGACACAATAGATTACGCAACCACATGTATACAAAATTCAAGATTGGTGAAACAGCCATGTGCACATGTGGATTGGCGTCGCAGACAGCAGAGAACATACTCCAAGACTGCCCAAAATATAACATATCTAGGCAAAGCTTCTGGCCTAGAGAGACGACAGTGGAAGATAAACTCTAGGGACCGCTGTGTGAACTGAAAAAGACAGTTCAATTCATAAAAGAGACAGCATTGCAGTTATAGACATATTTCAAGCGAACGAAAGAAGAAGAAGAAGAAAGAGCAGAACAAGTCAAACAAAAGCTACATTTAAGAAAACGAGCAGTATCTTATGCAAGAAATCAATGTCCTTGATTGTCAGGAAGTGAATGCTGAGATGTTACATAGAGATTGTCCTGCTGTATGGCAGTGAATCATGGAATGTGGGGGGAAGAAAAAAAAACAAATCAGAAAGAGCTTGGAGACATGGCAGATATCGAATGTTGCGAACACCTTGGAGTGCCAGAGTAGCTAACAAAGGTTGCCTGGAAGTGGCTATGAAAGTAGAGTGGATCGGTGTATACAACTATAAAAAAGATACTTGGTATTAAGTGGTTAAATAAAAAGAAGAGGTCGGCCATGTAAACAATGGACTGGGAGTATAGCAGATTCCATGGGAACATCAATACATGTAGCCAATAATCGGACACTCTCCCGCTGGTTATGCTTCACCTCGACCCCGCAAGGTACAAGAGGAACAAGATGATGATGATTGATGATTATTGATGATTATTGATGATGATGATGATGATGATGATGATGATGATGATGATGATGATGATGATGATGATGATGATGATGATGATGATGATGATGATGATGATGATGATGATGATGATATGATAAGATCACAAATGCCGAAGTATTGGAAAGATCGGGTTGTGTGACGGGTTGTTCAATGCTCAATCTTCGTAGACTTGGATAGGACACTGTAGGAGAATGGGTGATGGTAGAATACCAAAGGATTTTTTTTTTTGGTGAATTACAGACGGGTGAGAGATCTAAGGGCCAGCCTCTACTACGATACAAAGATGTGTGTAAGCGGGACATGGTTGATGCAGGCATTGATATTGCATCTTGGGAGCAAGTTACCGCTGATCCCTGATCAGAAATGGAATAAAGACAAAGGAGAAAATGATTGCAGATAGGTCACACACCGAGCGTGTGAAACGTCAAATGGTGCGTGTTGGTGGAAATGATCATTTATTCAAATGCATCCATTATGGACGAATATTTACCGCGCAATTTGGTCTGATCAGTCACATTCAAAACCGTCATGGGTTGTAGTTTGTCAAGACGGCAAGGTGCAAGTCACAAAAGATACAAACATCGTTCTTTTGTCATATAAAAGAGATACTGGAAAACATCGTGACGACAGGAAAGATCAGTGGGAACAGAAGCAGACGTAAACCTAGAGAATTGGTAAGTGGAATATCATCAACACTGATGGACCGAGATCTGTGGAGCGTCACGATCGACCTCGCCATTTGGCAGGTCACATGTCGGCGTTGATGACCAGTATTACCTCTTTTTCGTTAATTTGCCCTTTTCTCCATCTCATTTGTCGGTTTTCACTAAATTTTAAAATTAGCCACACCTTTAACATTCCCAATCCCTGACCAACAAAGACACCTCTGCGCAAGGTACTATTTTTTTTTTTTTAAATTCGCATATCCTTTTACAGGACATCGCTGTCAACAGCAGCATCTTTCAGCTGTCTGTTGATTTCTTGGCAAGATTACGCTCAGTAGTTTGCCATTGCTTTCTGAGCGGCCGGCTCAGTTATCCCGCAAGTCACCAGCGGGGGACGAACCGCTCCCAGTTCTCGCCCGCTACGAGACTCTGAGTGATAAACGGGATTACGGAGAAAAGTGGTGTAACCCTTCGGCCAGAGAGACCGGCGCAAGGTACTATATTGGTCAGTAAATGACAGTTTTGACAGTTGACAGTTTAACATTCCGAATAAAACCGGAATGTTGTATCCGATTTCTCTCATCGATATGTGGTTATCTTCTGCTTCTCGAAGCAATGTCCCGTCTGTTTGTCTCTCGGTCCGTTGTATTCTTGCACGTACAGCAAGAACGAACGAACGACCGAACTTGATTTTCAACAGGTTGAGAATTGGGCACGCATGCCCGTTTAACATTCTACCGTTTCTTATCTCTCTCTCTCTCTCTTTTCATAGATTAAGTCTATCACTCTGTGAGCTGTGATATTCACGTGGAATGCTTTTACATGTCCGCTTTTGTTTGTACAGTGACCTGCATGTTCGGAACAATGGCTGCCGGCTGTCGCTGAATTGACTGATTTGCCTTTTCGGTTCACGAGTGAATTTTTTAGGAGACTCCTGAGAGTCGGCGCTGTAGCTACGGAGTTCGTGCTTTATGCGACGCTTTCGGAGGGTCGCCCTGCGGATAGAGACAGAGCCATAAAAACCCGGGTCAATGAGGTCTTTCTGGTGACTGCCGATTCCATCCACCATGAACTGTGGTTTCCTTTGAGAACTTTTGTGCTGGCATTCTGGCGGCGGCATTATGCACAGTGTACCTGTGCGGGCTGTTGGATTGCCAAGACTCCTGTCTGTTCCACTGTTCACATTAGACAGTAGGGAGCATTTTGTGTGATATTCACTGGCACAGGAACGGAGCATAATGGGGATGATCCGCTGCCGTGAAGTTGAAACCTCGACTAACTAACTAGATTATGTCTTTCAAACAAATTTCTTTCTTAAATTATGCCTTTCATACATCTCTTGTGAAGCTAATCTTAGTCAACAATAACATATGTACTTTAAAGGCGCGGGAAAGGTGCACACATCATAAATACACGACTCACTAATATTAATTATTGACAAGAAAATTGCTAATAGCCAAGGGAAATAAACAATACTATAAATTGAAAATTCCTTACACTTCCGCTGTGCTGATGCCGAGCTAGCGTGTTCAACCCCTACATCGATCAGCTGAACTAAAATGTTGACCTCTCGCCCTTGACTTGCAGGACGTAAATTACAAGTACCTCAGAAGTCGAAGTGAGTTCACCTGATGGCAATAAGAAAAGCTCATCCACATGCAGATATCAGTCCAGTGCAATAGAATTGTATGGACTACGTTTAGGTTCAAAGCCAACGAACGAGAAAAATAAATATATACTACATATGCCGCCTTTACTTGATAACAAAATTCACAGAGCAAAGCATGTTATTGATTACACATATTTGCATTGTTTGCCATCCCACTAACTCATTACTTTATAGTAAGAGACTGTTAGCTCCCACGGCGTTAAACTAATAACTCTCTGCAGCGACAATTAACGTAATAGCTCATACACGCTGGTTGACATAAGAAATTGTGAGACAAACCAGCTGTCAAAGTAACAGCTGTCAGATACACCAGGGATTAGAGGCACAACTAATGTAGATTAGTCTGAAATAATAACTATTTCGTAACCCAGATGTTAATAGAACAACTGTCGGATAGGCCAGGCGCTTAGCTACAATTAACAGATACACGAGGAGCCAAAGTGTAACGGTGTATATAATTTATAACCTCTTTTTAATCAGTCGTAACGCGAGCATTTCTTTACACACCTGTACCAGCGTATAACTGTACTGTAGCAATGTAACTGGGTATGACCCGTGTCAAAGGTCACAATTTAACAACAAAGCACCCGACACCTGTTTCAATGTTTATTTACGTGACTGAACATTGCTCCGATTAGATAGCATACATAACGCCTATAACCGTTCATAAGCCATGAGCGTCTGGCCCGTTATGGTATAGTGGTTAACAATTACGCGGAATATCAACAATAACTACCGCTGGTATCTGTTGTACATCCACGCCGGTGGAACGCCAGTGCCAATACGTATTACGCCGCAGTCTCCTCAAAAAGCTTCTCAGTAACTAATTTCAACTGACTGAGTCAACTGACTGCTCAGCTCAGTGACCAACGCAACCTTATCACTATCTACTGTACACTACTCTGGCTTGAATGACTGTGATGACTCTCTCTCTCTCTCTCTCTCTCTCTCTCTCTCTCTCTCTCTCTCTCTCTCTACTCACTCACACACACACACACTCTCTCTCTCTCACTCACTCACTCACTCACTCACACACACACACACTCTCTCTCTCTCTCTCTCTCTCTCTCTCTCTCTCTCTCTCTCTCTCTCTCTCTCTCTCTCTATCTCTCTCTCTCTATCTCTCTCTCTCTCTCTACATCCCCGACTCTGCATTCCTGTTTCCGCATTCATGAACAAGCCTTGAACTAATGTTGAACGGGTCCTTAAACACGACCTTGAACGAGACCTGAACGCGACCTTGAGAAAATAACTGAACGCGACCTTGAAAGAATGCCTGAACGAGTCCTTGAACAAGACTCTGAAACCGACTTGAACCAGCCCTTGGAACAGCCTCTGAACCAGGCTCTAAGCAAGCCTTGAACCAGTGCTTGAACGTGTCTTAAACCGATCATTTGAAGCCCGATTTCAACACGAACTCTGAACCAGTCTTTGAACCAGACTTCCTGAAATTGACACTGATCGAAACTCTGCACCTCACTTCTGAACCACGCTCTGAACCGCACTTCTAACCAGACTTCCCGAACAAGCTCATCTGCAGATGGGAAATACTGGAACTTGTTGCAACTGGAAAGATTTAGGGGAAAGCAACATACAGAACAACAAGAACTTGTTGCAACTGGAAAGATTTGGGGGAAAGTGACATACAGAACACCTGAAACTTGTTGAAATTTGAAAGATTTAGTGGAAAGTGACATAAAGAACAACTGGAACTTGTTGCAACTGGAGAGATTTAAGGGAAAGTGGCATCAAGAACAAGTAGAAAGATTTAGTGGAATGTGACATCAAGAACAACTGGAAAAACTTAAGGGAAAGTGGCATCAAGAACAAGTGGACAGACTTAGAAGAAAGTGGCATCAAGAACAACTGGAAAGATTTAGGGGGAAATGACATCAAGCACAAATGGAAAGATTTAGGGGAAATGACATCGAGAACAAATGGAAAGATTTAGGGGAAAATGACACCGAGAACAAATGGACAGATTTAGGAGAAAATGACATCGAGAACAAATGCAAAGATTTAGGGGAAAGTGACATCAAGAACAAATGGAAAGATTTAGGGGAAAGTGACACCAAGAACAAATGCTGCATGAAATTTGCAAGCCCAGCCACAGGAAGATATACCAGGCAAGGTTACGTGCAGTACCTTGTTCTGACCGATGTAGGGGTGAACTCGCTACCCCGCAGTATGCACAAGGGAAGTTTAAGCTCAAGCAAACCCCGCAGCCAGACAGATAGAAAGAACGCCAGCAAACAGTCCAGGCAGTTCTTCATCATCTTATGGAAGCATGTCAGCTAAAGGACTAATGCGTCCAGCTGAAGATCGCGCTATGCGGAGAAGCATGAATACACACTCCCGGTGGCAAGAGCCTTGAACATTTGTACATTGTATTCTCATGTCTGCCGCGTCGAAATCTTTCAACAACCAAACGTCTAAGGCCTGGCATAGTAAACAGTCGGCAGAGCTTTACTGGGAAGGTAAAGGGAAGGTTTTTTTTTAAACGATATCATTTAACTTTCATTGTATGTATAAAGAAGCCATCAGGCAGCGCTCATGTGGGTCTGGTGCTTTCCCAAGTATAGAAAATGTAAACTTTAAGACGCAACCAACCATGAACAGTTTTAAAGAAAAGAAGGCACTAATAAGGTAGTCAACCAGGGTGAAAGGAAGGTCTTCTAGTAGAAGTATAAAAAGCCACAAAGGGTCTGAGTTCACGCTGAGTAAACTTTCCCCAAAGGGAAATCTTCAGAATTGGCACCTGACATGTTAGATGCGGGGATTTGGGAAAGACAGCACATGTGGTAGACTAAACGAATTGTAAGGAATTGTATTTTGCGATTATGCGGCACAAGGTGGAAGGCCAGAGGTAAAAAGCTGGTAAACACAGATGAAACAATGCTGTCCTCATGTCGTACAGAGTCATACAAGTTGCCTAACACAGTGAATGTGTGGTTCTAATGTTATCTAAGGAAAATGAGAAAGTACCAAAATATAGAGGGACGCAGTGTGTTCTATAATAGTAACAACAATCAATACAGTGGGAAGTAATGAGTTCTATAATAGAAACAACAATCAATACAGTGGGAAGTAATGAGTTCTATAAAGTAACAACAATCAATATAATGGGAAGTAATGAGTTCTATAATAGTAACAACAATCAATATAGTGGGAAGTAATGAGTTCTATAATAGTAACAACAATCAATACAGTGGGAAGTAATGAGTTCTATAATAGTAACAACAATCAATATAATGGGAAGTAATGAGTTCTATAATAGTAACAACAATCAATATAGTGGGAAGTAATGAGTTCTATAATAGTAACAACAATCAATATAATGGGAAGTAATGAGTTCTATAATAGTAACAACAATCAATACAGTGGGAAGTAATGAGTTCTATAATAGTAACAACAATCAATATAGTGGGAAGTAATGAGTTCTATAATAGTAACAACAATCAATATAATGGGAAGTAATGAGTTCTATAATAGTAACAACAATCAATACAGTGGGAAGTAATGAGTTCTATAATAGTAACAACAATCAATATAGTGGGAAGTAGTGAGTTCTATTGTAAAAAATAAAAGGGAAGAAAGGGGGTTTATTAGAACAACAAACAATACGGGGGAAAATTGAGTTCAATAAAGGGGTAAAACTAAATTTGGGGGAAGAAATTGGGTTCAAAATTTAAAACCCCTTTTTGGGGGGGAAGAAATAAAGCTTTGTAAAAACTTACAGTAATAAAGTTTATAAAAGAAAACAACAAAGTTGTATTCTTTTAACAAAAGGGGAGGAAAGTATTGGGGATTTTTGAATTGGGGCGTCCCGGGTTACCACCGAAGTAAAGGGGAAATTTAAAAGGGTATTTTAACTTTTTAAACCCGGCCTTTTTCGGTGGGGGGAGCTTGGTTTGTTCCAGTAAAAACGGTTAATAAAAAAAAAAAAAAAGGGGGTTTCGAACTTAAAATTTTTCTCAATCAAAAAATTTGCCATTTCCCAATTATAAAGGGTTTTTCCCGGACCCGGGTTGGAAATTTTAAATTTTAATTTCCAAAAGGGTTTTTTCCGGGGGAGCCTTTTTGGTTTAAAAATTTTACAAAAAAATCAAAGGGGTTTTTCCAACCGTTTTAAAAATTTTTACATTATCAAAGGGCTTTCCAGAGCCGTGGTTGGAAATTTTACATTATCAAAGGGCTTTCCAGAGCCGTGGTTTGAAATTTTACATTATCAAAGGGCTTTCCAGAGCCGTGCTTTGAAATTTTACATCATCAAAGGGCTTCCCAGAGCCGGGGTTTGGAAATTTTACTTTATAAAAAGGGTTTTCCCAGAGCCGGGTTTTAAAATTTTTACTTAAAAAAAAGGGCTTTCCGGAGCCTTTTAAAATTTTAACTTCCGGGGTTCCCAGGGTGTTTAAAATTTTAATTATCAAAAGGCTTCCCAAGCCGGTTTGAATTTTTCGAAAAGGGGTTTCCAAACCCTTTAATTTTGAAATTTAAATTGGCCAGATTAGGTTTATCGTTACCTTAAAGCTTTAAAAAGGACCCCAAACCCGGGGGTTAAAAACCGGGTTTAAAAGTTCCCCCAAACCAATTTTAAATTTTTAAATCCCCACCCTTTAGAGAATTGACGTAATTCCCCCCGGGGGAAAAAAGACTAAAAATTTCGGGAAACCGGGGTTGAAAAAGGCCCCCGGGGGAAAATAAACGAAATTACCTGGGGGGAAGGGAGGTTTTGATCCAAAAAACAAAAAAAATGGATTTTCATAAAAGGGTTGGTAAATTCCAAAAATTAGGAATTTAAAAAGGGGGGTTTGATCAAGAAACAAAAAGAAAATAGCTCTGATTTTCTATAATAAGTGAGTGAATTCTTTAAATTAAGAAGTTAAAAATTGTGTGATACTTAAACCCAGAAAATAACTGTGGTTTTCTATATAACTGAGTGAATTCTTTAAATTAAGAAGGAAAAAAATTTGTGTGATACTTAAACCCAGAAAATAACTGTGGTTATCTATAATAAGTGAGTGTCTTCTTTAAATTAAGAAATTGAAATTGTGTGGTTCTTTGCTTGCTTTGTTTCAATATTTTTCAGCATGGCGGAACAGTGACACCTTAGCACATCTTCTTTAAATTAAGAAATTGAAATTGTGTGGTTCTTTGCTTGCTTTGTTTCAGTATTTTTCAGCATGGCGGAACAGGACACCTTAGCACAGGTTTTAACAGGCGTGGGAACAGCAGTAGGCCGACTTAATATGGTGATTAAACAACAAGGGATGGCAACAGAAGTTGTGAAATTTAGCGGACAGGCCAGAGACTATAAAAATGGGTCACTTCCATAGAAAAATATGCCTATTTGATCTCAGCAACAGATGAAGAAAAAATGAGACTAGCTTATCAAACGGCAACGGAACCAGTTTCGGATCATATCAGAAGAAAATTAGAGGCTAGAGTAGATGAGACGTGGGAACAGTTCAAAGAAGACCTAGCGAGGAAATATGCAGAAATAACGGATCCACAACATGCATTTTCGGTGTTGAGGCAGGCTAAACAAAATAACGGAGAGACGGTACAATTGTTTAGCGATAGATTGATTAACCTGGCTGAAGAAGCATTCTTAGGACAGAATGTACGAGGGGAGGAGGTGGAAAGGATGTTAGTAGGGATTTTTGTGGATGGCATAAAATCTGATGGTTTGAAACTTAAGTTGATGAGGGACAACCCTGAGAGGTTATCACAAGCGGTGGATATCGCGGTACAAGAGGAAAATTTGAGACGTAGGTTTAGATTAAGAACAGGAAGAGAAGTGGGAAGTAGTCGAGACGACAGAGTTGAGGAACCCATGGAAATAGGACAAACAAGATTCGGATGGAATAGGAGAGGCGGTATACAAACGTTACAAGGTAGAAATAGGAGCGATTATGTTGAAAGAAGAAATGTGAGATACCCTACAAGTGAGACAGTGGGAAACACAAATAACACAAATATTGTCTGTTGGGTTTGTGGTCAACGGGGACATGTTTCTCGTTTTTGTAATAACAGGCGTGTCCAGTCGAATACACAGGGTAGACATGATAATAATAGGGTGAGTAGGAATGTTGTTTGATGGACACAGGAATTTTACAGGTACAGGAACACAGGAAACCGGCGCCCTACCTATTAGACAGGACCTATGATAGGAGGGTAAATAATAAGGTCCCAAAGGGTTAGAGAATATGTTAATAACAGGTATAATAGGTCGAACAGAGAATATTTTCAACTAGATGAAGTCAAGAAATTTATAGAAGATAAAACAGATTATAGCTCTTGTATATTAGAAATAGGAAAGTATAGAGTTCGTACATTAATTGATTCGGGAGCTCAAGTTAGTGTAATAAAAGAAAGTTTTTTATACAAAATAGTAAGAAATTGTAGAGTATTTAAGAGTCATAATAATTTACACTCTGTTACTGGACAGAATTTACAAGTAATTGGACAAACAATGATAAATTTTAAGTTAGGAGGGATCAACGTAAGACACCTTTTTCATGTAGTGAGGGGTTTAAATAGAAACATGTTAATAGGGAGAGATTTTTGATAAAAAATGGAATAAGACTTTTTTATGATCTACATAAGTTAAATTCAGAGACGTATATATAGATATAGAAGAGGACATGCATATATCAGCACTAGTTAGAGTTTAAAATGACAACGACGTTAAAACCACAGTCGGTTAATTGATACAAGCAAAGCTGAAGAGAAACCCATATTATATGGAAGGAAACACAGTCAGAATCACTGAGTTACAAGAGGAAATAATAGATGAGCCTGGTTTGGAGGTTCCAGATGGAGTAATGGAGTTGGATAAACACTTAACCTTTCCTGTGATGGTTATCAACAACACAGGTAGGGAAATCAAATTATACAGAGGATGTGTGATAGCCAAACTAGATCATAACGTTAGTGACATATGGCAACAAATAGAGCAGAAATGTCGGGAACAAGTTATTCAGAAACTTCTAATGAAAGAAGTAATAACAGACGCGGACGCGGAAGAAGAGAAAAAATCAGAATGGATGAATTGATCCATCCATCTAGAAGAAATAAAGCCCAAATATGTTCACTAGACAAAATAACAAGGGAACAAGAATTGTTGTCACAGTTAAAAGCTCTGCCAGAAGATAAGGAAGTATTGGAACAATTTATAAAGCAAAATCAGGATGTGTTTGCGGTTAATGATTTAGAATTGGGAAAGACGCGAACAGTTACAATGGAAATAGACACGGGAGATCATCCACCAATAAGTTTAAAACCATATAGAACTCCATTAAGAAATAGAGAAATCGTGGAAAAGGCAATAGAGGAGATGCTAAAAGCAGGAATAATAAAAAGGTCGAAGTCAGAATGGTCATCTCCTGTGGTAATTGTGGCCAAGCCTGATGGTACGAGTCGCTTCTGCTGCGATTACAGGGCGTTGAACAAAATTACCAAGAATGTAGCGTACCCACTGCCGGTAATTGATGATATTTTGGGGCTGCTTAATGGCTCTACATATTTTACAACGCTGGACGCAAGGTCAGGATTTTGGTGTATTCCGATGTCGGAAGACGCACAAAAGAAAAGCGCCTTTTGTACCCATATGGGCTCGTACGAATTTTTACGAATGCCTTTTGGCGTCAAAACGGCACCCTCTCATTATATGCTCTTAATTAATGAAGTTCTAGAGGGTATGCAAAAGTTCGCTCTTGCTTATATTGATGATATTCTGATTTATACGAAGGGAGATGTGGAGGATCATTTGAAACATATTAGACTAGTGTTTGACAGGTTAAGAAAGCATGATGTAAAGTTAAAGCTTAGTAAATGCCAATTTTTAAAGACAGAAACAAAATATTTGGGGTATATTATAAATAGAGAAGGTATTAAACCAGACCAGGACAAGATAAAGATTATTAAAGAGTTACCTGCTCCAACTAACGTTAAGGAAGTACGTGCTTTTATAGGAACATGTGCGTATTATAGGCGATTTATTCCAGCGTTTTCAAGGATAGCTGAACCTATTACAAACTTAACAGGCAAGTACGCTAGGTTTAAGTGGGATGATGAATGTCAAAAAGCGTTCGACTATTTAAAAAACAGCTTAACACTGGTACCACTGTTGACGCATCCAGACTTAAACAAACAGTTAATACTGTACACAGATGCTTTGGACAATGCAGTAGGAGCATGTTTGGTGCAACCATATGAAGGAAAAGAGTCTGGAATACCAGGCGTTAAAAATGAAAGGCCTATCTACTTCTTGTCGCATAAACTTAGTAAATCACAAAGGAAATGGCACGACTATTGAGAAAGAGGCTTACGCGATTCATTACGCTCTTCAAAAACTTAATTACTACTTACATAACGCAAATTTTGTTATTAGAACTGACCACATGCCTTTAAAGTCTTTTCTAGAAGCTCCAGTGCAGAACAGGAAAATACAGACGTGGGCATTGAATCTACAGGGGTACGACGCCGTAATTGAGTACATACCAGGTAGGATAAATACATGCGCCGATTTATTGTCTAGAATTCCATATACACAGTCATCAGAGGATACAGAAGAGGAGGCAGCTGAACCAGAGATAGACGACCGGAATTGGCAAGTAAATATTCTAGATTCTGCTATAATAAATAGGGAAGAATTTGATAGTCTACCATCGGATCAAGAGTCTGAACATAGGGAAGAAGACCTACAGTTAGCACAATTCAATATGAAAGAAGAGCAAGATTTGGACCCAAGAGTCATACAAATAAAAGAAAAATTACGAGAAACAGAAGATAACAAATATAAAAGGAATTATTTGCTTTTACAAGAGGATGGACAGTTATATTATATGTGTGAAAGGAACGAACAGCTAAGGAAATATATTCCAAGACATTTGGAAAATGAACTTTTAAAAGCATATCACGATGAAAATGGACATCTCGGTAGAGACAAACTGGTGAAAGCACTTTCAAGTAAATATTATTGGCCAAACTTGTTTAAATCTGCATGCAAATATGTAGATACGTGTGAAAAGTGCAGATTAAGGAACATGAAAACAATAAAGTCTCCATTACAAGACACAGATATTCCTCAGTTCCCAATGCAAAAGATTAGTTTAGATATATCGGGTCCACACCCCAGGACATTGTCAGGAAATGTGTATTTAATTCATATAGTAGACGTCTACAGTCTTTGGCCAGAGGTTTATGCAATTCCAGATAAGAGCGCGAATACTGTCATTAATATTTTTTTACAAGAGTTCGTACCAAGGTTTAGTTGCCCACAAAGTATACTTACAGATAATGGTAGAGAGTTTGTAAATAAAAAATTCGAAAAGTTATTAAAAGACTTAAATATAAAACATATAAAGACCTCATTTTATAGACCTTCTTCAAATGCGAAAAACGAGCGTCAACATCGGACGTTATACGACATTATAGCAAAGATTATTGATGAACATGAAAAAGATTGGGATCTGTTTTTAGGACCTGCTCTTAGCGCTATTCGTACAAATCAAAATGAGAGCACGGGTTTTTCGCCATTTTATTTAATACACGGGAGAGAACCAATATTACCTATAGATAATCTATTAAAACCTAGACGGAAATATATGGGTGAAGAATTTCAAGAGATCATAATACAAGAAATGCATAAAGCACATGTGAGGTTAAGGAATAATATAATTAAAGCTAGGGAAAGACAGAAAAAGTACAAAAATGTAAATACAAAATTACAGGAGTTTAAGGTAGGTGATAGAGTTTATTACAAAAAGCATAGAAGAAACTCTAAGTTTGATGCTCGTTGGATTCCAGGTTATTACGTTTTGGAAAAACTAGGTAATGTATCGTATATTATAAAGAACCAGGTCACAGCACATATAGCAAGGGCACACGTTGAACACTTAAGAAAAGATGAAGATGAGATAGAAAATAATAATTATAATAATAATTATTATTCGGATGCGAATTTTTTGGATGAACAGGTTGTTAGAGGGGCTACAGTAACCCCAGATTTTAGAAAAGCTACAGTAACCCCAGATCTTAGAAAAGAACCAGAACAAAATCAGTGGCTAGCAAATCCAAGTTACGAAGATACTCAAGAACAGACAATTCCGAAAAGAATGGAAGAAGAAGGGCTAAATGAAACTCATTATGATAGTATGGAAGAAGACACAGCTGCTCCATTTAGAAATACTAGGCAAGCAACGAAAAGAAGAATGGACAGTCAAAGAGATAAAGAAGTGAAAAGACAGAGGAGAATTAGAGATTATTCAACAAGCGGAGACGATATACCTCTACTGGAAAGATCCTTAAGAAAGAGTGATCGACAAATTAGGTGGGATATTGAACGGAAGAGACTAGCGGCAGCTAAAGAGAGACATACAGCCGAAGAAGAAGAAATGGATGAAAAGTCAGAGTCAAGTAGTAGTATGGAGGAAACTAGTAGGTTGTATGAAGAAGAAGATATTGATGTAGAATTAGCACTTATTCACAGAAACTTGGAGTTGTTGAAGAAGTGGAAACGTAGGAGATAGATAAGTTGAAAGTACTGCAGATGGCAAGTTATAAGTTTCAGGATTTAGAACTGTAAGTGATGCTTGAGGAAGTATACGAAACGGGGGAAGTGGAAAAGGACTCTATGGATGAGGTATCGGTACAGGGGGTGAATGTACTTTTTATTGCTGCTAGAAATGCCGTGCCTAACGATAAGGATTAAAAAGTTGTTAGTGAAGATTGGTCCAAAGGAAATAATAGGCAGACCAGATCTACATTGAGTCAATATTGGATTAGTGGCCACATTATAAAAAAAATAAAAAATAAAGGATTTAACATGTAGTTTACAGTGCTTACTTAAGAGGATATTTTGGATGTTAGGTTATGAGGGGAGATGGTATAGTAAATGTTGATTACTGATTACTGATTTGTTTATGTAGATAGAACAGAGGTGATACTAGTTGGTCTGTAGTTAACAGATATACGATTCTAAAATTTTAGTATGGGAAACCTTTGGGGGGGGAAATATTTAAATTTGGGGAGTTTGGGGTTTTTGGGTTTTGTTATATTGAATTCCCCCGGTTTGGGTTTTTTTTAGCCAAGTTGTTGCCTCTTTTGTTTTTTTATTGGTCTTTGGAAAAAGATTGTTTTGTTTTTATTTTGATTTTTTAGGGGGATTTTGGCCAAAAAAATTTTATTGATGCTTTTCCTAAAATTAAAATTAGGAGTTTAAATATTTTTTTCTGATTTTTATTTCTGATGTTATTCTTTTGTTTTTTTTCTTCTAGATTAATTTTGGGGATTTTTCTTTTTTTTTTCATTTAAGGGTTTTGGAAATTTGGTTTCAAGGGTTTAAAGTTGTTTGTAAAGGTTTTTGAGTTTTAAAATTTTTTTTAATTTGGGGTTTTTTCCAAAGGTTTTTTTTTTTTGTTCGGATTGATTTTTAAAAACTTAATTTTTCCACTTTTTTAAAAGGTTTTTGGGGGAAAAATTTTGGAGTTTAAAAGTTTAAGGGAAAATTTCGATTCATTAATTTGTTTGGGGGACCATCTTGGTGGGAATTGTAAGAATATTAAAAAGGGTTAAAGGGTTTTTAAAATCATGATTTATAAAATAGCAGGTTTTGGGTTTTTTTGGGGGAAGATTTTGGTTTTTCTTTTGGGAAAAAAGGTTTTTAATTATTTAAAAGGGGTGTTCCTAAAATTTTTTGAAAAACTATTTTGGGAAAAGGTTGGATAAGAAAGTAACGATTTTGGTTGGCAAAGTTAATTGAAAAATGGTTTTTTTAAAATTAATTTAAATTTGTTTTTTTTTTAAGAACAAAATTTTTATATTTATTTAAGGGTTTTAAAAAAAATTTTTAAAAATTTTTTTAAAAAGGAAGGGGGTAAAGGGTTTTTTTCTTAAAAATTTTAAAAAAATTTTACTGTATGGGAAAAAGGGAAAATTTGGTAAAAAATTAAAACTTTTTGTTCTTTAAATAGTGGGGACCCTTCTTTAAATTTTTAAAACAATTTTTTTGACGTTTCCGGGGTTTTAAAGAATGGAAAATTTATAAAATCAAAATTTCGGGGAAAAAAATTTAGGGCTGTTCCCCTTTAAATATTAAATTTATAAAAATAGAAAAGGGCCAAGGAAAAAAGGGGGAAAAAGAAAGTGGGGAAAATTTTTTGGCAAAGATTTGAAAAAATAAATTTTTGAAACCCTTTTAATTGTTTTTATAAGGAAACAAGAAAGAACCAGAAATGAAGAATTATGTAGTAGATAACTATATAATGTTGGGGAAATAAAAAGGAAAGAAGGACTGTTTGGATTAACAGGGTTATCATACGTGGTATTATATAAATAAAAGTCGAAGAAGAAGTATATGGGGGGGGGGGGGGGGTTATTAGCAGACCATATCACTGGGAGAAGAGTTAAACGATATATTATTTACTCAAACTTGATTTTAGGGAAGATTAGAAGACAAAGAGGGAATGGAGTATGGGGATTAGGAGTAAAGAGTTTTCCTTATAAAGGAAAATTCTTTATTCAACATGGGGAGGTGTAACAGTAAGGGAGGAGTATTGGGGTATTATTAGAATCTAGCGGGAAACAGATACAGCACGATTGAGCATCGAGAGTGAAAGGGTGAGAGATGCTCAATCGTGACGTATTGGGTTGGCAAGGGCAGTTAAGATCCGGCCTTTTGTCTGGTGTGGAGGAGAACATCGAAGCTTTGTCATCTTACAGTAATAAACGTTATATCAACAAGAAAACAACAAGCCTTCGTATTCTTATACACTACTACACTATAATAGTAACAACAACCAATATAATGGGAAGTAATGAGTTCTATAATAGTAACAACAACCAATATAGTGGGAAGTAGTGAGTTCTATAATAGTAACAACAACCAATACAGTGGGAAGTAATGAGTTCTATAATAGTAACAACAATCAATATAATGGGAAGTAATGAGTTCTATAATAGTAACAACAATCAATACAGTGGGAAGTAATGAGTTCTATAATAGTAACAACAATCAATACAGTGGGAAGTAATGAGTTCTATAATAGTAACAACAACCAATATAGTGGGAAGTAATGAGTTCTATAATAGTGACAACAATCAATACAGTGGGAAGTAATGAGTTCTATAATAGTAAAAACAATCAATATAATGGGAAGTAATGAGTTCTATAATAGTAACAACAATCAATATAATGGGAAGTAATGAGTTCTATAATAGTAACAACAATCAATATAATGGGAAGTAATGAGTTCTATAATAGTAACAACAACCAATATAGTGGGAAGTAATGAGTTCTATAATAGTAACAACAATCAATACAGTGGGAAGTAATGAGTTCTATAATAGTAACAACAATCAATATAGTGGGAAGTAATGAGTTCTATAATAGTAACAACAACCAATATAGTGGGAAGTAATGAGTTCTATAATAGTAACAACAACCAATATAGTGGGAAGTAATGAGTTCTATAATAGTAACAACAATCAATATAGTGGGAAGTAATGAGTTCTATAATAGTAACAACAATCAATATAGTGGGAAGTAATGAGTTCTATAATAGTAACAACAATCAATATAGTGGGAAGTAATGAGTTCTATAATAGTAACAACAATCAATATAGTGGGAAGTAATGAGTTCTATAATAGTAACAACAATCAATATAGTGGGAAGTAATGAGTTCTATAATAGTAACAACAATCAATACAGTGGGAAGTAATGAGTTCTATAATAGTAACAACAACCAATATAATGGGAAGTAATGAGTTCTATAATAGTAACAACAATCAATATAGTGGGAAGTAATGAGTTCTATAATAGTAACAACAATCAATAAGTGGGAAGTAATGAGTTCTATAATAGTAACAACAATCAATATATGGGAAGTAATGAGTTCTATAATAGTGACAACAATCAATATAGTGGGAAGTAATGAGTTCTATAATAGTAACAACAACCAATATAATGGGAAGTAATGAGTTCTATAATAGTAACAACAATCAATATAGTGGGAAGTAATGAAGTTCTATAATAGTAACAAAATCAATATATGGGAAGTAATGAGTTCTATAATAGTAACAACAATCAATAAGTGGGAAGTAATGAGTTCTATAATAGTAACAACAATCAATACAGTGGGAAGTAATGAGTTCTATAATAGTAACAACAATCAATACAGTGGGAAGTAATGAGTTCTATAATAGTAACAACAATCAATACAGTGGGAAGTAATGAGTTCTATAATAGTAACAACAATCAATACAGTGGGAAGTAATGAGTTCTATAAAGTAACAACAATCAATATAGTGGGAAGTAATGAGTTCTATAATAGTAACAACAATCAATATAATGGGAAGTAATGAGTTCTATAAAGTAACAACAATCAATATAGTGGGAAGTAATGAGTTCTATAATAGTAACAACAATCAATATAATGGGAAGTAATGAGTTCTATAATAGTAACAACAATCAATATAATGGGAAGTAATGAGTTCTATAATAGTAACAACAATCAATATAATGGGAAGTAATGAGTTCTATAATAGTAACAACAATCAATATAATGGGAAGTAATGAGTTCTATAATAGTAACAACAATCAATATAATGGGAAGTAATGAGTTCTATAATAGTAACAACAATCAATATAATGGGAAGTAATGAGTTCTATAATAGTAACAACAATCAATATAATGGGAAGTAATGAGTTCTATAATAGTAACAACAATCAATATAGTGGGAAGTAATGAGTTCTATAATAGTAACAACAATCAATATAATGGGAAGTAATGAGTTCTATAATAGTAACAACAATCAATATAGTGGGAAGTAATGAGTTCTATAATAGTAACAACAATCAATATAATGGGAAGTAATGAGTTCTATAATAGTAACAACAATCAATATAATGGGAAGTAATGAGTTCTATAATAGTAACAACAATCAATATAGTGGGAAGTAATGAGTTCTATAATAGTAACAACAATCAATATAATGGGAAGTAATGAGTTCTATAATAGTAACAACAATCAATACAGTGGGAAGTAATGAGTTCTATAATAGTAACAACAATCAATATCATGGGAAGTAATGAGTTCTATAATAGTAACAACAATCAATACAGTGGGAAGTAATGAGTTCTATAATAGTAACAACAATCAATATAGTGGTAGTAATGAGTTCTATAATAGTAACAACACTCAATTACAGTGGGAAGTACATGAGTTCTATAATAGTAACAACATCAATACAGTGGGAAGTAATGAGTTCTATAATAGTGACAACAATCAATACAGTGGGAAGTAATGAGTTCTATAATAGTGACAACAATCAATACAGTGGGAAGTAATGAGTTCTATAATAGTAACAACAATCAATACAGTGGGAAGTAATGAGTTCTATAATAGTAAACAACAATCAATATAATGGGAAGTAATGAGTTCTATAATAGTAACAACACAATCAATACAAGTGGGAAGTAATGAGTTTCTATAATAGTAACAACAATCCAATACAGTGGGAAGTAATGAGTTCTATAATAGTAACAACAATCAATATAATGGGAAGTAATGAGTTCTATAATAGTAACAACAATCAATATAGTGGGAAGTCAATGAGTTCTATAATAGTAACAACAATCAATACAGTGGGAAAGTAATGAGTTCTATAATAGTAACAACAATCAATACAATGGGAAGTAATGAGTTCTATAATAGTAACAACAATCAATATAGTGGGTAGTAATGAGTTCTATAATAGTAACAACAATCAATACAGTGGGAAGTAATGAGTTCTATAATAGTAACAACAATCAATACAGTGGGAAGTAATGAGTTCTATAATAGTAACAACAATCAATACAGTGGGAAGTAATGAGTTCTATAATAGTAACAACAATCAATATAATGGGAAGTAATGAGTTCTATAATAGTAACAACAATCAATACAGTGGGAAGTAATGAGTTCTATAATAGTAACAACAATCAATATAATGGGAAGTAATGAGTTCTATAATAGTAACAACAATCAATACAGTGGGAAGTAATGAGTTCTATAATAGTAACAACAATCAATACAGTGGGAAGTAATGAGTTCTATAATACTAACAACAATCAATACAGTGGACAGTAATAAGTTCTATAATAGTAACAACAATCAATATATATATATATAGTGAGGTGTCAAGCCAGGTCAAGGACTATGCGGCAAAAATGACCTATAAAGAGTGGCCACTTTTGTTCTATAATAGTAACAACAATCAATATAGTGGGAAGTAGTGAGTTCTATAATAGTAACAACAATCAATATAGTGGGAAGTAGTGAGTTCTATAATAGTAACAACAATCAATATAGTGGGAAGCAGTGAGTTCTATAATAGTAACAACAATCAATATAGTGGGAAGCAGTGAGTTCTATAATAGTAATAACAACCAAAATAGTGGAAAGTAATGAGTTCTATAATAGTAACAACAGGGGGCAGCGTGGTCTCGAGGTATGGTGTCCGCCTCGAGTGCTGGAGGTCCCGGGTTCAAGCCCCGGTGAGGACCGGGATTTTTTCACGTGGACTTCCAGCAATAAAATGTCCCCTGGTCTCTGGGTAGTGAGATCGGACGCCCGTGTGTATTGTTGCGCACGTAAAAAATCCCTTGGCAGTTGGAAATCGAAAAAGAGTAGCCTAACGGCGCTGCCCGGGCAAAATTTCGAGTTAAAAATCTACCCAAAGTATGTCAGGACCCTCGCCGGTGCTACGTAGTTCTTGCATTGAGCTGAGTTTCTCCAGACTCAGGTTTGAGTTAGGAGGAAAAACGGAGCACTTATGGGTTACAGCCGTGTGCCGTGGTGTTGATGCAACGACTAAACTAAACACTCATAGACGCTGTACGTATCACGGATCCGAACCCACTTCGGTCGAGCTGGCACACACATGTTTGATACCTAAGATGTCTTTGATAATATTGGTGGAAGAAAGCAATACAGAATATGTGGGCAGTTTCATAACAGCTAAAGCAACACTAACAACGGTCCAGCCGACAGCATGGATGTCGTAGATATCAACGATACCTGTACTCTGAAATGTTGCTGTCTCACATGCAGGGCTTTACTGTTTTCGTAAACAGGGTTAACTTATCGGCTGTACAACTACGGTAACAGAATGTTGACTTATCGTCCTTGACTTTGGGACGTACATTACAAGTACCTCTGAAGTCGGAGTGGGTTCGCCTGATGGCGAGGGCCACTGTTAATATGGAAAGGTAATCCACACGCAAAATTCAGTCCAGCGCTACTAGAAGTAGTGTGTATGGACTACGCTTGAGTTAAAAGCAAGCGAGCGCAAAAAGAAATATAGGCTATACCGGGTGTTTGTACAGTCTCACTACACTTTACATGTAGAACAAATTTGAAAAATAATTCCATGTCATCAAAAAAATGTACTACAAAAAAATTCATTAAATTAGTTACAATAGTCGCTACTAAGGTCTAATAACCATAAACTTTTCTTTTGTTATCGCATTTCAGCTCACTGGATGTTTAAAAACGAGCGCTCTTATTCACCGGGACGTGCTGAACACCACAATCATAGACGCTGTACGTATCACGGATCCGAACGCTCTTCGGTCGATGTGGCACACACATGTTTGATATCAAAGGCATCGACTTTGGATCTGCGGATTTTCAAGTCACCAAAGGCTTTTATTACATCTGGCGCATTGTTTCCCGTAGCACCGAAAGTCATCATTGATTGGTTGGCTAAGAACAATGCCAAGGGAAGTATTTATCTGTAAGATTTTAACCAACCAGAACTCGAAACCAGAAAATTGAAGTTGATCCCTACCAAAGACATCAACCCAGAAATATTTCATGCGCATGACATCAGTTTTCTTGCCCAGTAAAACAAAATACGAGAAATTAAGGGGTGGGAGAGAGGAGTTGCCTGTAAGATAGTAGTAACAAGTGGGAAGAGACAGCAGCATTTCGTGTGATATTCACTGGCACAGGAACGGGGCATAATTGGGAAGACCCGTTGCCACGAAGTTGGAACCGTGGCTAACAAACTAACTAACTAAGGTCAAACACCCGTTTTGGGGAAGCTGGAAAGTGCCAATGAAATATTCATTATAACAGAATTGTGTAGTGCAAAGAACGACTCCAGCAGACGACAGCCATTCGCTGCATATTGCTTCACGATGGACTGTAGAGCATATGTTTTATAACATCATGTACTTCATTTTTCAAATGTGTTCTACATACAAAGTGTAGTGAGACTTTACAAACACCAGATACTTATTTAGGTAGCTATGTCATCAAAGATGGTGGAACAGGGATACTAAAATAAGTGCACAAAAACTAGCCAGAGCAGCTTCCACGGCACCAAGCAATTTGTCGAGATCAACAGAAATTAAACCATCCACAAAACTTTAAAATAAATTGCACTCATATTCAGTTAGTACTAATGCACTGGCTCTGTAGTGAAGGAGTTGCAGTCGCAATTCTTAATCCCGCATACCGTGTTCGAAACACAGCTGCAGGAGATTTGGCAGCAGACCGCCTTGCGTTGGTTTTCATAAAATGATATGAGTGAAGGTCGTTTGAAAAGCAAAGGCAAACTACTGAACGTAAATTTGCCAAGAAATAACAAACATTAAAAAAAATACTGGGGTTGACAACAGTGTCCTGTAAAGGATAAGCTACTAACTAAATAATGTATGGGTCGGAGCGTGACAAAACAATTATTAATCAACTTCAAAAAGTCATTAATTATTGCCTGCGTAGAGCAGGAGGATTACAATAATATGACAACATCATTTGTGGGGAATTTAATGGGCGGAATTAGACAATCCCCACACAATTAACAGACTAGGAACAGTCCCTGGCGTTGAAAAAAACACACCTTAAGAACACATGATGATTGTGTAACCCAGTGGTTCTCAACCGATGGGTCTGTAGTGAAGGAGTTGCAGTCGCAATTCTTAATCCCGCATACCGTGTTCGAAACACAGCTGCAGGAGATTTGGCAGCAGGCCGCCTTGCGTTGGTTTTCATAAAATGATATGAGTGAAGGTCGATTGAAAAGCAAAGGCAAACTACTGAACGTAAATTTGCCAAGAAATAACAAACATTAAAAAAAAATACTGGGGTTGACAACAGTGTCCTGTAAAGGATAGGCTACTAACTAAATAATGTATGGGTCACAAACACGGAGCGTGACAAAACAATTATTAATCAACTTCAAAAAGTCATTAATTATTGCCTGCGTAGAGCAGGAGGATTACAATAGTATGACAACATCATTAGTGGGGAATTTAATGGGCGGAATTAGACAATCCCCACACAATTAACAGACTAGGAACAGTCCCTGGCGTTGAAAAAAACACACCTTAAGAACACATGATGATTGTGTAACCCAGTGGTTCTCAACCGATGGTTAAGTTCTCCCCTCCCCTCCCCAGGGGGGAATTTTAGGGTTTCCAGAGGAGGGAGGGGGGAATAAGATTATTTCAAGCTCGCCTTAACCCAAGAACCGATTACTTTGCATTGTGTTTTCCCTCCACACTTTACGGTTCTGTACTTCTCGCCCTTCTAAAATTCGTTTTATAACGCAAGTAGACCCGCAAATCACGTCTTATGTAGACGTCTAGACTTGTTCTAGTATGTGTTATTAAATTTAGCTTCCATTTATACGTATACTGTGTGTGGGGTGTGTAAAGGGGGGAGGGGGTTATAGGGCGGAAATATGGGAGTCTCTGTGGCGAAGTGGTCAAGCCGTTTAACTCGGGCTCCGAAGGTTGTGGGTTCGATTCCGAGCCGCGTCCTTCGGTTCACGAGTTAAATTTTTCGGAGACTCTTGTGGGTCGTCGCTAGAGCTACGGAGTTCGTGCTAGGTGCGACGCTTTCCGCGCTGCGGAAAGAGACCGAGCCATATGGGATCAAACCCGGTGCAATGAAGTCGACCCTGTCGACTTTTAAGCGACCTTTTAGGTAGGAAATACGAAAAAATGGGGGAGGGAATGACGTTATATGGTGAAGGAGTGCATGGACCAAACAATGTTGAGAACCACTGGTAACCAGAAAGTGTGTCCTTGGAACTAAGACAAACAAACTGGAGGTGGACCTAAAACTCAAGGTGAAGTTAATTACAGACAGACATGACAAATGAGGTGTGGATATGGCGCAAGCTACGGGAGATAGCAGACGATAGGGGGGGGGGGGGGGGCTGGGTTTGATTTGTCTGAGGGAGATAAGGGAAGATAGGAACAAAAGAAAATATGTGCAAACGATTAAAACACTATACCATGTGTACTGGGAGCGTCTGTGGCGTAGTGACTAGACGCTCGCTTGAATCATGGACAATGGGACGCAGAGGTGTTTCCAAGGCACCAGGGCCGGGTTATATACTGGCCAAGACCTATTGACGCGTCCTCGTCGAGCGTCCTGGGCAACAGGTCCCTTCGGGGTCCTGGCTGAAGTCAATAGGATCGCCGATTCCTCCGAAGTCGGAGAGTGTCTGCCTGTACGGCGAGGAACCACCAGTCTGCACACCAATAAGCCAGACATGGGACAACGGATACTCACGCAAACCTCAGGTCCTGTATGACATCACACTGATGTTGGACAACAGGATGCCTTCATCCGACATACAGGACTTCGCGTTGGAGCTCAAGCCAACGAACACAAGCAAGCAAGCAAGCATCATGGACAATTAGCAGACGGGTGGGGGGTTGCATGGAAGTTGCACGGATGTTTTATAGAAGAAAGGTGAGACCACCGTAGACAGATAACAAGTATATATATGTATATCTTGAAAGAAGTTAACTCACAAAGAGAATCGATTACTTGCATCAGAAAAAGACAGTCTACATTCTTTTATGTTTATTAAATGTTATGAATATTCTACACTACTAAATGGCCTGGACAATGAACACGCAATTATAAAGTCTAATAGACGTCCTGGAGATATGGATATACAGAAAACAAATATGTCATATTTCATGGAAACAAAAACAATCAAATTCAGAGGTTATAGAAAAACTGGGAATGAAAAGAGTGTTGATGAAAACAATAAATAAAAGTGGCAAGTAAAATATTTCGGCCACGTAAAAGAAATAACACTCTTATAAAAACCGAACTGGAGGGTGAAGTTGAAGGCAAGCGAGCAAGAGATAGACAACGATACAAGTGGGAAGATAACATCAAGAGATGTCTTACAGAATGTACAATCATGACGAGAGACAGTGTTGGAGATCCACTGCAACCAACCTTCATTGCGGAGACGGCACCTAATTGATTGACATTCTTTGAGCATGTCATGAGAAGAACCTACTGGCAACGGGCAAGCTGGTGGGGAGGAGTAGCACGGGGAGACAGAGAGAGAAAGTGCTGGGCAGTTTGACATCATGGCATGAAAGAACATCGGTATCGGATAACGTTTGCAGCAAAAGAGACAGAAAGTTGTGGATACACATTATCACCAAAGCCACATAGCATGGACTATAAGATGATTGGCAGCACAAGAGACAGAAGACTGAGGACAGACATGATCACCAAAGCCACATAGCATGGACTATAAGATGATTGGCAGCACAAGAGACAGAAGACTGAGGACAGACATGATCACCAACGCCACATGGCATGGACTATAAGAAGATTGGCAGTACACGAGACAGAAGGCCGTGGACAGACATGATCACCAACGCCACATGGCATGGACTATAAGAAGATTGGCAGTACACGAGACAGAAGGCCGTGGACAGACATGATCACCAACGCCACATGGCATGGACTATAAGAAGATTGGCAGTACACGAGACAGAAGGCCGTGGACAGACATGATCACCAACGCCACATGGCATGGACTATAAGAAGATTGGCACTACACGAGACAGAAGGCCGTGGACAGACATGATCACCAACGCCACATGGCATGGACTATAAGAAGATTGGCACTACACGAGACAGAAGGCCGTGGACAGACATGATCACCAACGCCACATGGCATGGACTATAAGAAGATTGGCAGTACACGAGACAGAAGGCTGTGAATATACGTGATCACCAACATCACACGGCATGGATTATACGAAGATTGGCAGCACCAGAGACAGACAACAGTGGACAGAAATGATCACCAACACCACATGGTATGGACTATAAGAAGATTGGCAGTACACGAAACAGAAAATCCTGCTGAAGCAAGCAAGCGTTGCGAGGGAAAAACTGTCTGCGTTACAACAAACAAGATACTCAAACTGTTGGAGAACGAGCTGGGAAGACACAGAATCGCCCAGCTACATAAGACACTGGATGACGTCGCGTTCTCCATCAACAAGACGGACAAATCAGTCACACTATTGCGAACAATCAACACAGAGAAAGCCGACATCACGCTACTCCATGGTATCACGGTGGAAGCCACACGCATCATTAAACGATGGGTCACCAAGAGAGCCAAGATCCATCTCACGAATGAGCAAATCTGGAAGATGCTGTCGAGAGAAAACTCGACACACGAGATCACCGATGCCGAGAGGTTCATCGGGAAAAAAAAAACCGCACACCCTCCACAGTCGTCATCATTAGGTCGGAGGACCGAACTATACCACAGCCCATCAGATGGCACAAGAGAGAGCAAGCCTCGGAGCATTACATTCCTATGGTGCTGAAGTGCTCCAGGTGCTAGAGTTTTGGCACACCTGTGCCACATGTAAAAGTGAGGTTGAAGTCTGCAGGTGCCGGTCTCTCTGGCCGAGGGGTTACACCACTTTCTCCGTAATCCCGTTTATCACGCAGAGTCTCGTAGTGGGCGAGAGCTGGAAGCGGTTCTACCCCCGCTGGTGACTTGCGGGATAACTGAGCCGGCCGCTCAGAAAGCAATGGCAAACTACTGAGCGTAATCTTGCCAAGAAATCAACAGACAGCTGAAAGATGCTGCTGTTGACAGCGATGTCCTGTAAAAGGATATGCGAATTTAAAACACACAAAAAAGTCTGCAGGTACTGCTCTGGACCACACCCACACAGCCAGTGCTCGCATGCTAAGATCAACACGGACTTCAGGAGGCCGAATACCAACAGATAGTGCGCCAACTGCCTCGGCAACTACGGCGCTAGGTACATCGACTGCCCCCGCCACCAAGACAGCAAGGACACGATGAAGCTAGCTGTGGAATCGAACCTACCCTATAAAGGACGCAGTACGAGGCAACTACTCGTCTAACAAAAACATAAGGAACAACAGAAGTACCTGAAGTCAATAGTGACTAACAGAGGAGAGAAGTGATCAGGCACAAGATACACAGATAACAGCCGTTCAGTGTACCCTGGACGAATTGAAACTCGTTCAGCAGAAGATCCAGCAGGATGTGGCTCGAATAGCTGCAATCAAGGCGGAGAGGGAGGAGACACTGACAAACATCCAAGACAAAAGCGTTAAGTAATAGGCAAAGAATGAAACATCACAAACCGACGACACCAAGAGAAAGTCTCAAACTGATAAAACATGAAACATCACAAACCGACGACACCAAGAGAAAGTCTCAAACTGATAAAACATGAAACATCACAGGTGGCAACATCAAGAGCAAGTCTCAGACAGAAGAGGAAGTAACAGAAGAGGAGAAAGAAACAAAGTGAAAACGAAAGTGACAAAGAATGCAGGATGACCAGTAGAAGAGACTACACCCCACCAAGATGGAGAGTTCCAGATTTGAAAGAAGTGATACACCACGATGATACGATGATAGAGCAAGACACGGGAGAAATAGATGGTGTCTCAAGCGGGATGACAACTGATAAACTATTTCCTCAAAGAAGAACACCATGAGACGGGGCGAGGCGGGAATCCAACAACACGGGGCCTTGCAAGTGTGTGACTCTAACAGGACATGAGCAACGGCAACAAGGATGTAACTCACACAAAGATAGAAAACGTTCTAGGAAACGAAATACGCAGCTCTGTCTCAGCAAACAGAACAAGAAACACCATGCGTTTAAAAAAAAAAGTCGCTTAAAAGTCGACAGGGTCGACTTCAATGCACCGGGTCCCCCCCCCTCCCCCCCATATATGGCTCAGTCTCTTTCCGCGGCGCGGAAAGCGTCGGACAAAGCACGAACTCCGTAGCTTGAGCGACGACCCTCAGGAGTCTCCGAAAAAATGCGCTCGTGAACCAAAGGATGTGGCCCGGAATCGAACCCACAACCTTCGGAGCCCGAGTCAGACGGCTTGACCACTTCGCCACGGAGACTCCCTTACACCATAAGTACTCCCAAATACGACCGGTTGAGCGGGGCCGGAACGGTTTTTTTTTCTTTCGAAAATCAGTATCGGAAACGAGACAATACTGTGCCCAGACATGATCACCAACGGCACGGACTATACGATGATTGGCAGCACACGAGACAGAAGTGTGTGGACAGACTGATCACCAACGGCACACGGCATGGACTATAAGAAGATTGGCAGCACACGAGACAGAAGGCTGGGGACATACATGATCACCAACACCACACGGCATTGACTATAAGAAGATTGGCAGTACACGAGACAGAAGGTTGTGGACAGACATGATCACCAACGCCACACGGCATTGACTATAAGGAGATTGGCAGTACACTAGGCAGAAGGCTGGGGACAGACACGATCACCAACGCCACACGGCATGGACTATAAGAAGATTGGCAGCACGAGAGACAGACGACAGTGGACAGACACGATCACCAACACCACACGGCATGGACTATAAGAAGATTGGCAGCACGAGAGACAGACGACAGTGGACAGACACGATCACCAACGCCACACGGCATGGACTATAAGAAGATTGGCAGCACGAGAGACAGACGACAGTGGACAGACACGATCACCAACACCACACGGCATAGAGTAAGATTGGCAGTACACGAGACAGAAGGCTGTGGACAGACAGACATGATCACCAATACCACACGCAGTTCTGTCATACATTGGCTTGCTTTTAATCGTTTTATAGTAACCGACTTTCCTGACTCTAGTGATAACTCAGAGAAGAGCTGACCATTATGTTGTTGGTATAAATACAACATGCGTGAAGTAACATAATCAACCCCGACATGTTTATCCCAATTATTTGTTTTTCTTCGCCCGCTCTGAACTCAAGCGTAGTCTATACGCGTGCTACTTCTAGTGCGCTGGACTGATTTGTGCGTGTGGATTAGCTTCCCCTATTACCAGTGTCCTCTCGCCATCAGGCGAACCCACTCCGACTTCAGATGTACTTGTAATTAACGCCTCAAAGTCAAGGACGAGAAGTCAACATTTTAATCCAACTAAACGGTGGGGTTGAACCACCTCCTCAGCATAAACACGCCGGATGTATAAAAACGGGCGCTCTTATGTATTCGGCCATGCTGACCGCTCATCCCAATTATAAGTTAAGAGGGCTGACTACGATGGTATTGATACAAATATGACACGCGAGAAAGTAGCATAACCAAGTCCTACAAGAAACAAATGAAAACCGTAAACTGATTAGAGAAATTAGACGTAGACA
Source organism: Cepaea nemoralis (assembly GCA_014155875.1). Lineage (NCBI taxonomy): Eukaryota > Metazoa > Mollusca > Gastropoda > Stylommatophora > Helicidae > Cepaea > Cepaea nemoralis. The sequence goes on along the minus strand of JACEFZ010000176.1, from coordinate 56,507 downwards.
GTCACACTTTTTTGGTAACATGAGAAGAAATAAATTAGAGAACTCGGTGGTAACTGGCAAGATCGAGGAGAAGAGAACAGGGGGAAGACACAGAAGTAAATAGCTGTAAGGCTTGGCCACATGGTAAGGCACCGTATGGTCGAGACAAGAACACTGAGCTGATCCACGACTCTGGTGATCGTGTGAGTTGGCTAAACATGACTGCCCACGTTTATCAGCATGGCACATAATGATGATGAATGAACATAATAAACCCGTTCGTGTCTATCTCAGTTATAACTCAAAAGAGGTGACCATGATGTTATTATTGGTATAAATACAACACACGTGAAGTAACAAAAATAAACTTGTACATTACCTCTTACGGACAACACAGCCCCATATTTGAACAGAAAGGAGTTCTGTTGTCTAACGCGGCACAACTTTGCGGCATGGCTAAAACACAGACGACATGTTCGCATTCATTGACAGTTCATTCCTGTGCGGCCGTTCCATTTTCTGCGATGCATATGCAGTTATGAATTGTGATTATGACTGATTAAATTTCCATATAACATTCCGGATAAGACGACAGACGTTCGCTCTCCTAACTGTTTCGACGTGCAGATTCTAATCGTTCCACTAACACACTGTTTGTAAACACATCGAAAGGTCAAGTCCGACCTGGCCCACGCAATACTCCTCTAATTTGAGGGTCTTTGAATACGCTGCTTCCTGTGTGACTGGGTTTGTTTCTTCCGCTTACAGTCGAGTTGAATTAAGCTGAGCACAGAACCAACATCACAGCACTCAGGACATCCCCATACGTGCCCCGTCGTCATTTTCAACAGACAGAGAAGAGTCCCAATACCAATGATAACAAAGTCTATGACTATGTGTCTGTCTGATCTTTCCTCGGAGTACATGAGTCGAACCATTCTCTTTAGGTCATGATGGATTGTTGTTTGTCCTCAATAAACACATGATCCCAAGGATCCGTACCACGTCTGCGTTTTTGTGAATAGTCAGATGGTCGTCAGATTATCCTCCCTGCACATGGAACCATTCAGTCCCTAAGTACTCTGATCCCCCTCCTCAGTATCTCTCTCATCGTGTAGCGGTCGATGACACCAGTTTTGTTTGTTAAGTACTCTTCTATGGCCCGAGCATATCGCTTTCATCTGGTTTACCCCCTTAAAAAAATATATGAATACAAAATAAAATTCAAAGAATACCATGGTCAGACAGAAAAACCAGTGAGCAAGTCCTGCAAGAGGTTGAATACCATGGGCAGACAGAAAACCCAATGAGCAAGTCCTGCAAGCGGTTGAATACCATGGTCAGACAGAAAAACCAGTGAGCAAGTCCTACAAGTTAAGTTACTTGCATATACTTTACAGGACGTTGCAGTCAACCCCAGCATTTCGCTTGTGGCTGTTTGTGAGAGCAGCAAGTGCATGAGTGGAGTAGGAAGTTTCACAACTGTTCGGTCCGATGAAGAGGTACAGCAGGTGGTGCACGAGAGGTTAAACGTGCAAACAATACTATTTGTTTTCTACAGGAATCCAAACATTTTATCGGCGCTGGAGGACTTGCATTGAACGCAGTCGTGATTACATCCATAAATGAAACATTCTTTACTTTTTCATAATATATTCAGCCCCCCTCCCCTCTCCCTGCCCCTTCCCCCCAATTTATTTGTAAACAAGACATTTAAGGTTTTCATTTGAAGTCCTCTCGTATATTATGTTATAATTTCATTAGCATTGTCCAAGCACTTATGTTAATTACTCTATTAGCCCAAGGTGTGTGCAACACTTTTCTCAAGAACCACATCTCCGTTGCTTTCAAACTCTTCTTAATTTGTTCTTTCGTGTTCCGTGATTCACTGCCAAATGGTAAGAAGGTTCTATAGTTCTTTAACATTTCAGTACTTTTCCCCCCTGATATTTAACAAACTCAGTGCCAAACAATGCATAGGCTTGGACCGAACAAAAATGGATGGCGGAAAATTGAAGGCAGGGGTTGTCACAGTTATGACTTAAAAGTTGCTGTTATTATATATCAAATTAAAGGGGGTTGCATAAGGAAATATACTGTTTATAAGCTATTGGCAGACTCGAAAAATCGCTTAAGACGCTTAATGATTCCATGGCCCTTAATCGATTATCGATCATTGCTTATTGCATCGGATACTTTCATTTTCTGAAGTGTGGCTTTTGCTTGGCCTATTCAGCTTGAAATCTTTGTCGCGAATCCCCCACCTGATGTTATGATTGCCTCTGGTATTTTAATTAATTAACTTGGTTAACGATTTCCCATTTTATTGGTATATCATATTTTGGTGCTAAGTTCTTCATTGACTTAATCATTGTGTCTGTTTTCTTGATATTCAAGGAAAGTCAGTCCGTTTTTGCACTCTCTAGAGATATGTGGAAAGAGAGGTAGAGGAAGACAGCGTAAGAAGATTCTTGACAGTCTAGTGACACGGCACAGACGGAAGTCAAGACACGAATTGATCCACGACGTCGGAGATCGTAATTTGTGGAGAGGCGTGATCTGAGTGATACGATACAAGTGGGAAGATAATATCAAGAAATAGGCAAACATCAGTCTGACAGAATGTACAGTCAGGGCGAGAGACAGAGAGTGTTGGAGATCCATTGCAGTCAACCTTCATTGCGGAGACGGCACCTGATTGATTGATTGATGGATTGATTGATTGATTGATTGATTGATTGATTGAGAGGAGTAAATATCTGGATGGCTTGGTCACGTGGCATGGTTGAGATATGAATACAGAGCCGATCCACGACTCTGGTAATCGTGTGAGCTGGATGAAAGGTGCACAACAGAGATTAAGAACAGAATAGGGCAAGCAAAAGCTGCATTTCAGAAAATGAAGAGTATCTTATAAAGTAAGTCACTATAATTGAATGTAAGAAAGAGAGTGCTGAAATGTTGACCGGTCAAGCTTATCAGCATGGCTCATGATGATGATAAAAGGTTTATCAGTGGGTGTGAGAGACAAACACGGCAACCGATAGGAAGCACGCATGTACCCGAGCTTTGTTACAAGAAGTTGCCGAAGGCATTCAGACACACATCCCGCTGTCTGGGAAAAGTAGGTCACCGCGGAAAAGGACAGTGGTTGCTCATTGAACCATTTGATCCCTGCGGTCATGACCTCTGTGCTAGGGTAGAATCCTTCCAATGGATTTTTTTTTTTTAAACCATGAAATGCTTTCGTTGGCGGATTTTAAGGCGTAAGTCAATCAATCATGTGCCATGCCGGAAAGCGTGGACGGTCATGACTCGCCATTTCACTCGATCACCAGAGTCGTGGATCAGCTCAGTGTTCATGTCTCGTCCATGCCATGTGGCCAAGCCATACAGGTATTTACTTCTCGGTCTTCCTCTTGGTCTGTACTTGGTGACAACTGGCAAGATCGAAGGGAACAGATTTTAAGGAGACTGGCATGTATGTCAATTTTATCCGGTACAAGGACACGCTGCATAGAGCCAGTAAGAATAGGTCATTATCATCAAGTGCCCTGCCAGCTGGCGTAGGCGTTCATGTTTCTCCCCGATCTGGGTCTTTGGTGTTCTGGATTAACTTTTCTGATTTTATTCCTCCATGCCACCGTCTCAGGCCATCCAGCGTAATTTTTCTTGATCTGTCTCTGTATCTCTTCCCCTTGATCGTTCCAATTGTCACGATACTTCTCTTCTAATCACTTGACCAAAGAAAGCTGTTTGTCTCTTTCTTATTGTTGTATATATAATGTTCTAGTTTCATTAGTATTAGCCCCTTTCAGGCAATCCGTTGTTAGTTACTCTGGCAGTCCAAGGAATTAGCAACATTCAGGTTCTACATAGCATTTCGGCACTCTCTTTCTTACATTCAATGATAGTGACTTTTTCATGAGATACTTTTTATTTTCTGAAATGCAGCGTTTGCTTGCCCTGCTCTGCTCTTAATCTCTGTTGTGTACCTTCCATCTGATGTTATAAATGCCCCTAGATATTTAAAATTATCCACATGGTTAATTATTTTCCCTTCTATTTCACATTTCACATTTTGGTGTCACCTTTTTCTTTGATATCAGCATTGTTACTGTTTCTAGATATTCAAGGAGAGTCCTTTTTTGCACTCTCTGTTACTACAATGTCCAACAATTGTTGTAGGTCTGTTGCATTATCCGCCATCAATGCTGTATCATCTGCATAGCGTAGATTGTTTATATTTATATTATTACCTCCGATTAGTGTTCATGGCTTCTCTTTGATTTCTCTTATTATTCATTCGCTGAAGAGGGAGAAGAGATCCGGTCACAAAACACATCCCTGCCGTACTCCTAGTTTTACTTGTTCATAGTTGCCCACTTTATTTCCACATTTTAATTGCTGCTACTAGGTTCCAGTATATATTCTTTATAATTCTGAGACCTTTCCTATCAATGCTGATATCTTCCAACATTTTAATCAGTTCATCACGTTTTACTTTATTAAATGCCTGATGGGAGATGTCTTGTAGAGATCAGAATAAAAATCGCCATGGCGAAAGTAGCATTTAGCAAGATAAAAAACATGCTGACCAATAAAAAGATGTCAATTGAAACGAGAAAAAGAGTGTTGAGGTGTTACATAGAGCCTGTTCTTTTGTATAGATGTGAAACTTGGACAATGAACAATCAAGCTGAAAAACATCTGATGGCTGCAGAAATGTGGTTTCTGAGGAAAATGCAAAGAATACCATGACGAACAGAAAAACCAATGACCAAGTACTACAGGAGACAATCAGTTATCAGTTATCAGTTATCAGTTGGGGTATCTTCATTGCACTCCGGACATGTCCATAGGTGCTCAGATCCTCCCCCCCCCCCCCCAGCATATGCATCAGCGTCCGGTGGCTAATAGTGCCAGTTCTGTGTTGGTTTACTAGGCGCTTTGTTTTCCCGATGTACCTCTCGCGTCAGGCTGTGCCGATTCTTACTCCCAAGTCTTTCATCCTGGACAGCGATGTGGAATCACTGACGTCAAAGTCCTCTGTTCTCGCCATATCTTTAAGGGACGTTAATAACATCGGGCACGATCCATGGGCTGGCCATCTACAGGGGGTGCAGAGCCAGCCAGTTTATCAGCTCGTTCATTTCCCTCGACTCCCGCATGTCCCGGGACGAAGATGAAGGTGACTTTACGGACAACAGACTTCCGCAGCGACTCAGTCCACTGTCTACGTACAGATCCAGCTTCGACCTTCTGAATCATGCTCATTGAATCACTTAGTACACACACGTTGGTATAATGCTGTGATTCCAGCCATATGAAAGCCTATGTAACTGCCATCACCTCCATCGTCATGCTGCTCGTGGTCATAGAGTGGGCACCACTGGATTCTTGAACGGTTCGGCCCGCTGAACGGGCTGTAAATGCCCACGCACTTCTCTGCTGTTTTACAACAGATCCATCTGTATAGATGAGCACTTCGGGGCTATCTGAGTGTTCATAGATGAGCGCGTTAACCTCATGCATTGACAGCGGCAGGGTTCTGCTCTCTGCACCGTCTGTCGAGTGTGATAATGCAGGAGAAAGTGCACTTAAAAGCTGGAGGCACCGGCACCCATTCCTTGCCGGGGTTGATACTGGTAAGACTGCAGACCTGTCTGACGACATCTTCCGCCCGACCCATCCATGATTTGCCCCTCTTTAGCCTGTCACTCTTTTCTCTGAATATAGCGTCATGCAGAGGGTGCTGCTCATCTGCACTTATTTTTAAGTATGCACGAGCTCTCCAGATCTTGATCCTGTGTTCCATTGTCGGGAAGTCAAGGAGGTATCTCATTGCTACACAGCTGGTGTCTCTCGTGCAGCCCAAAATGATGCGCATGGCTTCGTTTTGTACCTTTTCAAGTCTTCCAATCTGTGTAGGGCTGACAGTGAGGATGGCCAGGGCATACTCGATGCGTGAAAGCACAAGTCCTTGGAACAGAAGTATTAGCAGTCTTTGCTCGATATTGGCAGTCGCCATGACTCTCATTGCTGACAAACCTTTTCGAGCTTCGTTATGACATAATCGACATGATCTCTGAAGGACAGGCTACGATCAAGCCTCACGCCAAGATATGTCATTGACTGGGTTCTACTCAAAATGCTCCCATCCATTCTTACTGCCGGCAGGTCTGTTTTCACAATATGGTTGTTTAGGGAGAACCATGTAACCGATGCCTTTGCAGGGTTGACAAGGGCATCGGCATCAGCACACCATGAGGAAATTCGATCTAGTTCGCCCTGCATATCATTGGCAACCGCCTGTCTATCTCGACCCTGTCGATACACGAGGATGTCGTCAACGAATGACAGAGTCCTACCCTTCCCGTCCAACTGTTGTTCAGTGATCGGCACCGTATACACGTTGAATAGTACTGGTGACAGTGGTGAACCCTGCGGCAATCCTGGACATATCGTTATCGGCTCAGAAGACCAACTCCCGCATCTTAGCACCACCTTCCTTTGGAGCAGAACTGCAGCTATCCATCGTACAAGGTGAGGGTGCACTTTCAGTCTGAGGAGGGTTTGCATCAAGTGCTCGAAAGATACTCTGTTATATGCGTCCTCTAAGTCTATGGCGGCCGCACATGTCTCTTCTCTGACCTGAAATCCTTCGTAAACATCTTGAGCAAAGACCGCCGCATTCAGCCATGACTCTTTGTTGCGTCTGTATCCTCCAAGTGTGGGCGGGAAGCAGCCTGAGCTTGTTCCAAGTCACAAGCAAGTCTGTGTGCTACAATTTTCTCCAGTAGCTTGCCAAGCAGTGTTCTGCATCGTAATGATTATGTAGCCGCTTATCTTGGAATGGTCTTTGTTCGGTTTTGGCAGCGGCAGCAAGTAGCTGTGTAGCCATTCTTCTTTGATCTGACCCCTCTGGATACTGGTGTTGAATTCTCTGGCCAGTTCTTCCATGTCATCATTTGATATCACCAGTAGGTCACCATATCGGATGCCGTCTGGGCCTGGGGCGGTGTTAGGTGATTTCTTGAGCATCGCACGCACTATCTCAGCTGTGATTATCCAATCTTCGTCTGTCCCGACCCCCTCGCACAACTGAGAGAGTGTCGTTGTGGTCCTCTGTCTGGCGGGCTCGTCTTTCTGGTCAGTCTGTTCTATGTAGCGTGCAAGAAGGGCCTTACCTTTATCCGCATCCGACTTTTTCCATGTGAGGTCTGTGCCTTGAAAGTCTGGAATACCCCTACGTTGTGCAGCACCGTTCATGCTCTTATGGAGGCGCCAGAATGTCGTAAGAGATCGCTCGGAGCACACCTTCCTGCAGAACTCGTCCCATTTCTCGGCCTTGGCCTGTTTGGCGCAGGATTTGAATAAAGTCATCGTCCTATGGACCTCAGTCTTCAGGTTCGCCAACTCAACCTGTGGCATGTTAGCCTTTCTGGCCTTTTGCCAGTCTTTGACAGCCTGCCTCTTTCCCAGCCATGCCTTCTCGACCTCTCCATTCCACCATGGTGGCTGCAACCATCTTTCTTGTCTCCTGCGGGAGGAAGTTAGTTTTCTTCTTCTGATCTTGCTTATGGCGTCTTGACCAGTGTTGTCGTACGGGAAGGCATTTGTCTTGTTTCTTTGACTCATGGCCCTGTCTTTCTTGATCAGGATGACACAAGGGTAGTGGTCACTATCGTGGTATCCCAGTGTGTCCCACCGGCATCTTGGTGCGATGGTGGGTGATACTAGAGCCAGGTCAATGACGCTGTCAGAGTCACCTGGTCGAGTGGCTATTCTAGTGACCTTCCCATCATTCAGACAGATTAGAGCAGCAGATGCCAGTGCGTCCTCCAGATCTTCTCCCTGTCTATTCGTGATGCAATTTCCCCATTGACTGCCTCTGGCATTGAAGTCCCCACAGTAGATGATATGCCTTTCATCCATATCAAACAAACTCTGCCATTGTCGCACGTCGACATTCCAATTTCGCGCATAAACGTTCACGATTACAAGCTGCACTGGCGTCATTATTCGTAATGCCTGCACTTGCAGGGCATCACTGTTCCAGGAAGACATATCGATCTCAGACACTAGTATGTTGTCGCGGACCAGAATGGTCTGTCCGAGGTGCCGCCTGTTAAAGAATCCCTGAAATCCCGCGACATTGACTGTTCCGTCGCCGAGCTGTGTTTCTTGTAAGACTACAATATCGTTTCCGTAGAGTAGTTTTTCAAGAATGGGTCGGCGTTGACAAATGAAAATCATAAATTGATTAGAGAAATTAGACGTAGACAGTCAAAATTTTTTGGACATGTTATGAGAAGAAATGGATTGGAGAATTTAGTGACAACTGGCAAGATCGAAGGAAACAGGCCAAGGGGAAGGCCGAGAAGTAAATACCTGGATGGCTTGGCCACATGGCATGGACGAGACAGGACACTGAGCTGATCCACGACTCTGGTGATCGAGTGACATGGCGAGTCATGACCGCCCACGCTTTCCGGCATGGCACATGATCGATTGATTGAAATGCTTTGGTATAATCTATGAAGCACAAATATATGTCTTCCTGTGTCTTTATTTATTAGTGTTAGTAATGTATATATTGCATTGTTTGTACTCTTTCCTTCCACAATTTGATACTTTTCTTCACCAATGTCCATTTTTATTTTCTTTCTTGTTCTTTTAATTATAATTCTGACTAGAAGCTTAGGGACATGGTTTATGAGGTTAATTGTACGAAAATCTTTGCATTCAATCACTCCTGGTCTTTTTTGGTATAGCTATAAATACAGATTTCATTATATCGGTCGGTAAATATCCACTGCTGTAAATATCATTCAACGTGTTGGTTAATATATCTACTCCAAATTTTGACAGTACTGTCTAATTCTTCTACTGTGATTCCATCTGGCCCAGGTTATTTTCCTTTCTTCATATGCTGAGTAGGGTGAGGACTGGCAAACTTCGTGCCGAGTGGCTTGCTTCGCTTTCGAAGTCACGGGTGGCAAGCATCGTCTGGATATTTTCTCCGGGGCATGCTGGTGTGTTGGGGAATGAACAGGCAGACAGATTGGGCTGGCTCTGCAAAACTTGGTGGAGTATTGATGCATGATAAGGTAGACGTGGTTGCGGCCTAGTGGGAGCATGTGTACACCTCGGAGGAGCAAATGGATCACCATGGTCTGGCAAGAATGTGACAGCGTGGAGTTACGAGGGGATCTGGCCGATGCTCGACGCTTAGAGGAAAGGCGAGACGCACATATAATCAGATTGCTACTGGTACTATTGGGGTTGTAACTCTTCGCTGGCTTCTGAGGATGGGGACGGAGAGCTTATGGGAATGCCCCGAATGCTGTGATGTCGGTTCCTAAATCAATCAATCATCAATCAATCAATCAATCAATCAATCATTCAATCAATATTATATACTCATTTCACCTCTTCATTATAGTATTTTCCTCCAATATCTTTCATTTTTTTATTTTTAAATTTCAAACACCCTATGTTTACCCTTATTTTTCTTGCCGTGAGCTCACTGATTTGTTTATGGATATTTTGTTTTTTGGGGGGGTATCTTTAATGGAATTTAATTCAACTTTTTTGCACTGCTCGTTTAACCAAATTTCTTTTGCCCGCACACATTTATCTCTTATTTCTTTATTTATCGTATGACATTCTTTTCTGTAACTTTTGCTCTGTTTTATTTTGACGATCAACTTTAAGATTTCTTCAGTCATCCATTTGTTCTTAGCTTTATGGCTTCTCTCCAGTAGTATTTCTTTGCTTATTTGATGAATGGAGTGGTATCAACGCCTTGTGTCACATTTATCGAAAGACAGATCAAATGGTTTGGTCATCTCGTTAGAATGCAACACCATCAACTACCAGCACGGACCCTACATCAAAGATCATCTGTGACGAGAGCTAGAGGTCGCCCATGAAGAAAATGGATTGACGACATCAAAGACATTGTACAATCACACCGAATGACACGGTCCAGTGCCACCCATCGGGTGCTGGAACGCCAGTTGTTCCTCCCCACGACGTTTGACGGCAAAAGTGGAAGATGATGATGATGATGATGATGATGATGATGATGATGATGATGATGATGATGATGATGATGATGATGTTGATGATGATGATGATGATGATGATGATGATGATGATGATGATGATGATGATGATGATGATGATGATGATGATGATGATGATGATGATGATGATGATGATCCACACTAAAGACCAGCTAATTAACGACATAAAGTCTGACTTAAAAGCACTTTTTAGGAATCATCACCATCAAGTGCCTTGTCGACTGGCGTGGACAATCATGCCTCTCCACATCTTGCGATCTCTAACGCCATGTATAAATTAATATGTTAATAGGCTGCACTGAATGGGAGGTGCAACAATTGATCCACGACAATTCGCGACCAGGCCATGTAATCATCTACACGTGTGCATCTGCACTAAGAGGTAAAATATGTGTTTGGTGCAGGAGAGCCTGGGGTATGATATCACAACATCTAGTCTAAGAATGGAGGTGGGGGAAGTTGCCGCGGCTTTCCGTTGGCTGGAGGACAAACAGCACACGCTTGTCGTGATTGTAACGGACTTACAAAGTATGATGAGACAGGTGAAAACAGGCATGCATCGGACAGAGGGCAGGTTTCAATTCAGTAATGAAAATTTTTTTCCCCATTACATGCTAGAGCATACGGACAGATTGGCTGGATCTGCACCCTTTGGTGAGCTATTGGTGCATTATAAGGCAGAGCGAACGAACGAACGAACGAACGAACGAACGAAAATCTTTATTTTCAAAGGGTTAATAATTGGGCACGCAGGCCCGTCTGACATTCTGCTCTTCTTCTCTATTTCCTCTCAGATGTAGTCTGAGCCCTATGGAGTCGGGCGTACAGTGCAGAAGAACAGATGGATCGTCACGGCTTGGAGAGAATGTTGCTGCAGGGCGTTACTAGAGTATCTGGCTGACAGTCAAAACTCCGAGGACAAACCAGACGGACATATACTCCGACTGCTACGGATACCAGTAGCAATGGGACTTTTCGCTAGCTGTTGAAATGAGGACGGACACTTATGGGAATGTCCTGAGTGCTGTGATGTCGGTTCTTGACTTAACTCAACTTTGGTTTAATGAAGTACGTTTTGATGTACGTATGTATTGTGTACATTTGAAGATGCAAAGACAGCATCTGCTGCCTCGTGTCAATACATGTATAAGATAACTGAAAAGTCATTGCCTCCCATGTCTGCTGCAGATCTATATCTATTTATATCTGTCTGTGGCAGGTAAGAAACTTAACGAATATGTTACGTTCACTCACTTAAAACAAACGACAATAACAACAACACCACCACCACCACCACCACCACCACCAACAACAACAACAACAACAACAACAACAACAACAACAACAACAATAATAACATCAACAAAGGGACTAGAAGTATAACACTTTTATGCCGTGACACCATGACATCTTGTAGTTCGTGTTTTTTTTTCCCCAGCTAGTACTAAAGCTAAACAAAATATAAACAATATTGAAACCGCAGGCCTCTGGGAAGATTAACCCGGTCATCAAATGCCAGTAGAAGTCGGATGTGTCGGCCTAACGGCGCAAGAACGCAGCTCTACTACAAACAGGCACAACGTAATCACATTCGAAAAAACCTCTCCGGATGAATGCAGCAGAAGAAAAAGAAACCGTAGACAATGCAATAATTTTCGCACTCCTATTCTTATTTGAAATGTACCACACAGGAGGGATTCTTTGTCTCACTTTAGTATTTTCACTGACTGATTCGTAGTAATAAGGAAACTGTGAAGAATGGCAAACTACTGAACATAAACTTGCCCAGGAATCACGAACAGCCAAATAATGCTTGGGTTGATTGCTACGTCCTGTAAAGGATATACAACTAACTTTTTATTTTACCAGACCACACTTACATTGGATAGGAGCAATGTTAATGAAATCCATTTTCACACACATACACATCCACACACCACACACACACACGCGCGCGCGCACACACACACACACAACCACCCACACCTCATTGAAACTCACAACAATCAGGTCTAATAATGACAACTATTTTGGTAGCAATATAGACACAGATGGACAAACAGACAACTACATAGGTAGCAATGTAGACACAGGTGGACAATCGGACAACTATTAGGTGTCAATGTAGACATAGATGAACAATCAGGTAACTATTTAGGTAGCAATGTAGACACGGATGAACAATCAGGTAACTATTTAGGTAGCAATGTAGACATAGATAAACAATCAGGTAACTATTTAGGTAGCAATGTAGACACGAATGAACAATCAGACAACCAAGCAATGTAGACACAGATAAGGTAACAAATTTACATGTTGAATAAAGAGATCAAAAAGCACGAGGAACTTTCATTGCACAAGGAAATGTGTAGAGGTTACAAGAAACTACCACTAGCACCGGATATCAGTATGGCAGAATGGATAAGATCGCTCGCGCTTAAACTTCCGTAGGTGGTTCAATCCCTACACCGGTCAGTTAGACTAAAATGTTGACTTCTCGTCCTTGACATGGGCACGTAAATTACAAGTCCATCGGAAGTCGGAGTGGGTTCGCCTGATGGCGAGTGGCACTGGTAATAGGGATAGCATCGTTCTTTTGGGCTGAAACGTTTAATTCTCTTTCAGAAAGCAATGGCAAACAACTGAATGTAAAATTGTCGAGTAAATAGACGGCTGATCGCAGCATCCTGTAACGGACATGAAACAAACACACACAACACACAACGTGCGTGCGTGCGTGTGTGTGTCCTCTCAAACAGTAAAGAACAAATATATCATTTTTATGTAGTCAACGCTGTGTTCAGTGCAACTCCTCCAGCGCCGATAAATTTCTTGGATTCCTGTAGAAAACAATGCTCTTGGTCACTACTCGGTGTGCCTGGCCCGGACGTGAACAGTCTGTCACAGAAGTCACTACTTGGTGTGCCTGGCCCGGACGTGAACAGTCTGTCACAGAAGTCACTACTCGGTGTGCCTGGCCCGGACGTGAACAGTCTGTCACAGAAGTCACTACTCGGTGTGCCTGGCCCGGACGTGAACAGTCTGTCACAGAAGTCACTACTCGGTGTGCCTGGCCCGGACGTGAACAGTCTGTCACAGAAGTCACTACTCGGTGTGCCTGGCCCGGACGTGAACAGTCTGTCACAGAAGTCACTACTCGGTGTGCCTGGCCCGGACGTGAACAGTCTGTCACAGAAGTCACTACTCGGTGTGCCTGGCCCGGACGTGAACAGTCTGTCACAGAAGTCACTACTCGGTGTGCCTGGCCCGGACGTGAACAGTCTGTCACAGAAGTCACTACTCGGTGTGCCTGGCCCGGACGTGAACAGTCTGTCACAGAAGTCACTACTCGGTGTGCCTGGCCCGGACGTGAACAGTCTGTCACAGAAGTCACTACTCGGTGTGCCTGGCCCGGACGTGAACAGTCTGTCACAGAAGTCACTACTCGGTGTGCCTGGCCCGGACGTGAACAGTCTGTCACAGAAGTCACTACTCGGTGTGCCTGGCCCGGACGTGAACAGTCTGTCACAGAAGTCACTACTCGGTGTGCCTGGCCCGGACGTGAACAGTCTGTCACAGAAGTCACTACTCGGTGTGCCTGGCCCGGACGTGAACAGTCTGTCACAGAAGTCACTACTCGGTGTGCCTGGCCCGGACGTGAACAGTCTGTCACAGAAGTCACTACTCGGTGTGCCTGGCCCGGACGTGAACAGTCTGTCACAGAAGTCACTACTCGGTGTGCCTGGCCCGGACGTGAACAGTCTGTCACAGAAGTCACTACTCGGTGTGCCTGGCCCGGACGTGAACAGTCTGTCACAGAAGTCACTACTCGGTGTGCCTGGCCCGGACGTGAACAGTCTGTCACAGAAGTCACTACTCGGTGTGCCTGGCCCGGACGTGAACAGTCTGTCACAGAAGTCACACCGTTTTGAGACTTTCTACTTCACTCATAAGTGGCCTAGAGGTTAGCGACTATTCTCCGTAATCTCGTATACTCTCGTAGGTAACGTGACGACGATGAGAATCAGCAGTGGTTCCAATCGCGTCGTTAACTTACGGGGTATGTGAGCCGGTCGCTCAGAAAGCAATGGCAAACTACTGAGCGTAATCTTGCCAAGAGATCAACAATCAGAGTGAAAGATGCTGATGTTGACAGCGATGTCATGTAAAGGATATGCAAACAAACAACAACTCCACTCATAGCCGCCTACGTGGCGAAGAGGTTACTTTCGCAGTTCGTGATCCCGTATCCCTGCGTTCGAAACACAGCTGCGCTCGATTTGGTAACAAACCGCGTTGCGTTGGTTTTTTTTACGAAATGGTATGGGTGCCGGTCGTCCAGAAAGCAACGGCAAACTACTGAACGTAAATTTGCCAAGACATCACAGCAGCAAAAAATGATGGTGTTGACTGCAAAGTCATGTAAAGGATATGCAACTAACGTTTAACTCCACTCATATATTTGCTGACTGACAGGCATGCATCACCATACTGGACCTTTATTCGCTGGTACATTTTTATAGGTTTTACCTCTTTACTGATTTTTTTTAAAAAAACGGATAACAGAACGCTATTCCTCTTTGGTGCATGTCAAAAGTGGGGAGGTCATGTTTAAACTGCCTTAAGACATCACCGTGTTCATTTCCACCGTGAAGTTGTGTGCTTAACACTCTTGGCATCATTAAAAATAATATTGCCAAGTTACATGACAATGGCATGGCTATAATAATTTCTATAACATTTTAAAGGTTTTCATGCGAATCCCCCTCATATATATATATATTGTGTGTGTGTGTGTGTGTGTGTGTGTGTGTGTGTGTGTGTGTGTGTGTGTGTGTGTGTGTGTTCACAATCACACTCGCGCGTGCACACACACACACACACACACACACACACACACACACGCGAGTACGCACATTCCACATACTACGCTAAAATTAGCTAAATGGCGAGGAATTTGACGAAGCTTCTACTCACCCATACACAAACTCTCTGATACGTCTATTGCTGTTTTCTCTCCTCATTGCTTGTTGTGATTGTATATATGACCTGGCCAATATTTGCATGAGCACGAGTATGGCCACGAGTTTTCACGACCCTATTGTCATTTTTTAAATCAGCTGGTAGCACCGCAATTTAATCAATGTTCACGCGTCCCAGGATCAATAACGCTGCGTTGTTAATTCTAAGTTAAGCACTACATTTTAAGACGTTGTAGCGCAGCAAACTTGCAACATTTGAAATCTCGCGAGCCGTTCCATGCCATCTACAATTGCCAAGCAAATCCCCATTCGATTAATTGTTCGCGATTGCCAAAGTACCTTATCGAGGTTTTAAAATGTTTCATTTGTTTCCTGTAAGTTTTCTTTAGCTCGCTCACTCTTCTCTTGCCACGTTTTGTTCAAGAAGGAATCTATATTTAGTTCTGTCTTATCAATCAGAAAACGGCCAACTCCAGCACATGAAGGTTACCATTTCATGGACAGACTGGATCAAATCATTCTCGCCTCAGAACAGGACACAATCGATTGTGCATTAGCATATATAGACAATTCAAGATTCTGAACATGTGGATTGTCACCATAGATAGCAGGTTACATACTCACCTTCTTCCTCTTCTTCTCCTTCTTCTTCCATTGACCTCATTGAGGTATTGTGAAAGATGTAAAGATCTTTTATGCACTTTTTCTAATGCTCACACAATGGTCTCTACAATTCAGCCCAGGCTTTGTGCTATTTTTTAAGTATAATCGTTAATACCTCATGTGTATTCATTTTCCAATACTTGAAGTTCGGGGTTATAATATAAACAATCAATAAACTAAACATCATCATCAAGTGCCGTACCGGCTGGCGTAGGCGTTCATGGCTCTCCACAGATCTCGGTCTTTGGTGTTCTAGACCAACTCTGCTGATGATATTCCTCCATGCCACCGTCTCAATCCGTCCAGTATCATTTCTCTTGGTCTGCCTCTGCCTCTCTTCCCCTCGATCTTTCCAGTTGTCACGATGTTCTCCAATGCCTCTCTTCTCATCACATGACCAAAGAAAGCTGTTTGTCTCTTTCTTATTGTTGTATATAGTGTTCTAGTTTCATTAGCCTCTTTCAGGCAATCGTTGTTAGTTACTCTGGCAGTCCAAGGAATTCGCAACATTCGTCTTAAAAACCACATCTCTCTTGCTTCTAAGTTCTTCCTAATTTGTTTATTTACATTCCAAGATTCGCTGCCATACAGCAAAACAGGCTCTATATAGCATTTTAGCACTCTCTTTCTTACATTCAATTATAGGGACTTATTGCATAAGATACTTTTCATTTTCTGAAATGCGGCTTTTGCCTGCCCTATTCTGCCCTTAATCTCTGTTGTACATCTTCCATCTGATGTTATAAGTGCCCCTAGGTATTTAAATTATCCACTTGGTTGAGAATTTCCCCTTCTATTTCTATGTCACATTTTTGTGTCCCCATTTTCTTTGATATCAGCATTGTTACTGTTTTCTTGATATTCAAGGAGAGTCCTTTCTGTGCACTCTCTGATACTACAATGTCCAATAATTGTTGTAGGTCTGTTGCATTATCCGCCACAATACTGTGTCATCTGCATAGCGTAAATTGTTTATATTATATCCTCCGATTAGTATTCCTCGCTTCTCTTTGATATCTCTCATCATTACTAAAGATACGAGATGTGAATTAATTAACCGCACAACTGGTAAAATGACAGCTAAACATGTGTTGTAGGAGTGTCCAAGATATGCAGATCAGAGACAACTATTTGACCTACACGGGCTCCATTTGAGGCCAAACACTACGGGTAGTGTAACTCAACCCTGACGACCAGATCGGTTTTATCTTTGTTCCAGTGACCTGAAAAACACTCCGAAAATAAAACATATCATGATCTTTACAAATCGATCTATGCTCATAATAAGAATAGTTTAATTTGTACCGACATTATGCAAACTTTCTCTGAAAGATCAATGTCTTCTTGGTTATACAAAGCAAGATGGAATTAAAATATTCACACCAAAGAGTACTGGTTCTAACAAGTGGGTGTTTGTTGTGGAGAAGAGTGCAGAAACGTTTGTTTTTGTGGACAATCTTTTCGTCTTGGCTGATTTTATGTTGTAATTGCCCGGTAGCGTCGCAAAGTGTAGAGTTCAACCTTTGAACATTTAATTGAATGATGAAAAGAATCGGGGTCGCTTAGTTTAGTTAGTGATTAGTGAAGATAACCATCATCGCACTCCGGGCAGGTCAAAAAGTGCGTCTATCTCCTCCTTAACATCTCCGCCGGCG
The DNA here is from genome assembly GCA_014155875.1 of Cepaea nemoralis. Taxonomy (NCBI): domain Eukaryota; kingdom Metazoa; phylum Mollusca; class Gastropoda; order Stylommatophora; family Helicidae; genus Cepaea; species Cepaea nemoralis. The sequence continues at coordinate 39,134 of JACEFZ010000176.1, read as the reverse complement.
TAGATCAACTGATTGTACCAGTTCTGTACGCAGTAAAGACACTCTGAAGGTATCGCTCTAAGCTTTAAGAATTCATCACGAAACATGGGAGACTGTTGCCAAAGACAGACATTCATGGCGTACATCATTATGCAAGGGTGGTGTCACTTGCGAAGCAAACAGGCCTGCAAAAGACTGGACCAAAAACAAACCAAAAAAAAACAACAACAAAAAACAAAACAAAAAAACTGCGGCATATTCTTTTCCGAGAACGTCTGGCATTTTTTCCCCCATTTTCAAAACAACATTTCGAGCCGCATTATGCCTTGCCAGCCATCTTAGAACTCACGGCTCCAAACTTTCAACCCCACTAGGTGAAGTGAATGGTCATCAGCATACTTGATGGACAAACACCACCACTGGTTCTGTGTTGATTAACCTAATGTCTTGCGCCGTTGAGAAAAAAAAATGCATGTCTGGCAGCTCCCAGTTCACTGCCATCTCCCTCACTCTGGACAAGGAAACAGATTCCAAAGAGTTCTTAAAGTCATCTGTTTGTCCCGCATCTCTCAAGGCATTGATGAGAGGCCCTTCCACCCCTCCATGGCCGCCATGTCCGCCTAACGATCGTCTCGCTAGTTGCCTGTCACGACTGATTGTCCCGGTACATAGGTGACAGTCGTACGAGACCAATCTGGGCCTTCTCGAGCATGTTCACTGAGTCCCTCAGTACGCATGCTTGTGAATACTTTTGCGTGCCGAGCCAATTCAGGGCATTCATCTCATCTCATCTGATTCCTCTTGTACCTTGCGGTGTCGAGGTGAAACATAAACAGCGGGACTTTATTCAGTTCAGGGCATTGGTTACAGCTATTGTTTCTATGTGCTAATTGCTGTCACTACATAAACAACTCTTGCTTTGTTGATAGTTGTGCATCTTGTGCTTGCAGAGTATACCCAAACTATCCGCCAATGCACTCCGTGCACTTAGTTTAATTGTTAAGGCAGTTCGATTGTGAAAACATGCTTTGATATTTCTAGTATGCACTGTTATACCTGCCTCCAAAATCAGACACATGTCCTGAGAGATACAACTCACAAAATGTTGACTGATACAGTCTTTTGATGTAAGTAAAGATAATAAATTGTTCTCGTAGATGTGTAATTTATAGATTTCTTAACAGCTGCCAAACTCTAGACTTGAAGACATTAGAATTTCTGCGTTAAAAAAAAAAAATAAACATAAACATAGAAATAATATTGTATTCGCATAACTCATTTTATGGCAATAAAAAGGTTTTAAAGAGTGTAAAAGGCAAGAGGTTCGACTTCACTACACAAGGTTTTGTCCCATGCAGCTCGGTCTCTTCTGCCGAGAGAAGTCGCACAAATCACGAACTCCGTAGCTCCAGCGACCATCCCCAAGAGTTTCCGACAACATTGCACTCATGAAACGAACGAAGTAACCTGGGATCGAACCCGCAACCTTCGGAGAGCGAGGCTGGTGGTTAACCACTTCACCACAGAGACTTCCTTGTGGGAAATTTTGTATCGTCAACGGATGTCCCAAACATAGAGTACCCAACCCCCGTGTGACATCGGTACTGCTGTATGATTGGCAACAAGGAGGACAGCTGGAAGAATGACTGATCAACTGCATTCACCAATCAGTGCTTGCTTAGAACAGTGGAGCTAAACTGGTATGACAGAATCACCAATGTAGAGCACACGGAGAGAACTAGACACATTCCAGTGAATCATGAGGTGAGGAAAAGACGCCGACGCCATATAGGACATAACAATAATAATGTTCAGTGTCCTTTGCAGGATGTTGCGACCAACCGCAGATTGATTTTCTAGACATTTCTCCTTCCGTAATTTGCTTCTACGTTCAGTAATTTGTCTTCTACGTTCAGTAATTTGCCTTCTGCTTTCAGTAAGTTGCCTTCTACGTTCAGTAAGTTGCCTTCTATGCTCAGTAATTTGCTTTCTACGTTCAGTAATTTGCTTTCTACGTTCAGTAATTTGCCTTCTACGTTCAGTAATTTGCCTTCTGCTTTCAGTAAGTTGCCTTCTACGTTCAGTAAGTTGCCTTCTATGCTCAGTAATTTGCTTTCTACGTTCAGTAATTTGCTTTCTACGTTCAGTAATTTGCTTTCAACGTTCAGTAATTTGCCTTCTACGTTCAGTAATTTGCCCTCTACGTTCAGTAATTTGCCTTCTATGCTCAGTAATTTGTCTTCTACGTTCAGTAATCTGCTTTCTACGTTCAGTAATTTGCTTTCTAAGTTCAGTAATTTGCTTTCTGCGTTCAGTAATTTGCCTTCTACGTTCAGTAATTTGCCTTCCACGTTCAGTAATTTGCCTTCTACGTTCAGTAATTTGCCTTCTACGTTCAGTAATTTGCCTTCTACGTTCAGTAATTTGCCTTCTATGTTCAGTAATTTATCTTCTACGTTCAGTAATTTGTCTTCTACGTTCAGTAATTTGCCTTCTATGCTCAGTAATTTGTCTTCTACGTTCAGTAATTTGCCTTCTACGTTCAGTAATTTGCCTTCTACGTTCAGTAATTTGCCTTCTACGTTCATTAATTTGCCTTCTACGTTCAGTAATTTGCCTTCTACGTTCAGTAATTTGCCTTCTACGTTCAGTAATTTATCTTCTACGTTCAGTAATTTGTCTTCTACGTTCAGTAATTTGCCTTCTATGCTCAGTAATTTGTCTTCTAGGTTCAGTAATCTGCTTTCTACGTTCAGTAATTTGCCTTCTACGTTCAATAATTTGCCTTCTACGTTCAGTTAATTTGCCTTCTATGTTCAGTAATTTGCCTTCTACGTTCAGTAATTTGTCTTCTACATTCAGTAATTGCCTTCTATGCTCAATAATTTGCCTCTACGTCAGTAATTTGCCTTCTATGTTCAGTAATTTGTCTTCTACGTTCAGTAATTGTCTTCTACGTTCAGTAATTTGCCTTCTTTTCTCAATAATTTTTTCTATTCAGTAATTTGCTTTGTTAGTATGTTACGAGTTCCAACCTTCCTTACTTCCTAATTCTATCCTTATATTCTTTCTTCAGTCTTTTATCTTAAACTCTTTATCTATTCAGTAAGTTGTTTGTGGTTTCTTAATTTTTTCTCCTTTTACTCTTACTTTATCTTCTAATTTCTCTTATTACTTTAAAATCAGAATTTCACTTATAAAAAATATTCTTTCTCTAATTGTACGCCTAATTCTATTTCTTATTCCCTTAAACGTTTGATTCTTCTAGGTTCGTAATTGCTTCTATTTCAGTTTGCAAATTCTTGTTAATTTTTACGATGTCTTTTGGGTTGTACGTTTGCGGGCCTACGGTTAATTCTAAATTTTCTTCCTTATTTACCTTCTACGTTCAGTAATTTGCCTCTACTTTTTTTAATATACTTACTTTAACTTTTTTTGCCTAAAAATGTTCGTAGTGGGGTCTATCTCTTTAATTAATTCTGTTATCTTTCCTATAATTTCTTTCTATATTTCTTATAAAAATTGCTTTCTTCAGTTTTATTTGGCTCTATTATTTCTTTGCCTATAAACTCTTACTTACTCTAATTTTCATACTCTGTTTTAATATAATAATTACTTTATGTTTTCTTTTCTAGAAACTTTCCAATATTATACTCTTAATAACTTACTTCACTAAAATTTCTATTCTAATTCAGTAATCCTCTATTCATTAAATTGGGGTTTACGTCAGAAAATATTTGCCTCTATGGGGTGGTCTCTTTAAGTTTTTAGTCCTTATCTTCCTTAAATAATATGGACAATGTCATAATTTGCGTTTCAATAAATTCTGTCCTCTACGTTCAGTAATTTGCTTTTTAATAATTAATTTGCTATCATATTATTATAATTTTGTCCACTACACGTAATATTTGATTTGCTTTCATCTAATTGCCTTCTCAGTCAGAATTTGATTTCCTTCTAATTTGGGGGTCGTCTTCTACTTTCTTCAGTAATTTGCCTTCTAATGCAGTATTTCAGTCAATTTACTTTGGTTCATAATTGGCTCTCGTTACGTATTATCTTATACTCCCTTTTATTTCAGTCAATAATTTGCTTTCTACGTTCAGTAATTTGCTTCTACGTTTCAGTAATTGCCTCTACGTTCAGTAATTTGCCTTCTACGTCAGTATTTGCCTTCTACGTTCAGTAATGCTTTCTACGTTCAGTAATTTGTTTCTACGTTCAGTAATTTGCCTTCTACATCAGTAATTGCTTCTACGTCAGTAACTTACGGTTTCAACGTTCAGTAATGTTCTTCACGTTCAGTAATTTGCCTTCTACGTTTCAGTAATTGCCTTTCTACGTTCAGTAATTTATCTTTCTACGTCAGTAATTTGCCTTCTACGTTCAGTAATTTGTCTTCTACTTTCAGTAATTTGCATCTACGTTCAGTAATTTGCCATCAACGTTCAGTAATTTGCTTTCTACGTTCAGTAATTTGTCTTCTACGTTCAGTAATTTGCCTTCTAATTCAGTAATTTGCTTCTACGTTCAGAAACTTACCGTCTAGGTTCAGTAATTGTTCTTCTACGTTCAGAAACTTACCGTCTACGTTCAGTAATTTGCCTTCTACGTTCAGAAACTTACCTTCTACGTTCAGTAATTTGCCAGTGCTTTCTAAACGGCAAGTCAGCTTTAACGTCGAACTGACCGCTGTAAGTAATGAACCCGTTAGCGCACAGTGAGATACAGAGCAAGCGCTCTTAACCTAGCGACCTGGCTGGCCTATAGATAGGAAATACTTTGAGAAAACTGAAGGACAGGATAGTATAGCTAGACACTCCCTTGTCTGGAACCCACAAGGTGAATGAAATAGTGGGGGAGTCCTGGGATTTATAAGAAGAGAAACAAAAAGAGAGAGATTAATAAATGGGGGGGGGGGGGGCATGGAGAGAGCTGCATGAGAGAGCAAATAATGAGAACCCTTAGTGTGAATGGTTAAGGGTCCGTGCCGCAAATGAAGGATAAAAGACGAAAGAAGAACACGAATGGAGGTGCTGGTTTCCTCAAAAATCTAGAATACCCTGAATTGAACACATAACTTTGGGCCTCATCGTTGCTAATGATAATATATGTGAATTAATAATAAAACTGTCAATCCCCGTGCTAACACTCTAAGTTACGCAAACGCCAGTAATAAAAATACGGACTTGCTAAATTCAAAATGTCCATGATGAAAAACACAAGAAAGATCCTAGACGTCTCACATACAGATACGTGCTGACTATTGCTCCAAAGTCTGCGTGTCTACACGTTTCACATACAGACACGTACTCACTATTACTCAAAAGTCTGCGTGTCTACACGTTTCACATACAGACACGTACTCACTATTACTCAAAAGTCTGCGTGTCTGTCTACACGTCTCACACATACATACACGTACTGATTATTGCTCCAAAGTCTGCACGTCTAGATGTCTCACATACAGACACGTGCTGATATTGCTCCAAATGCCACATGTCTGTTCTAATCCAGCAAGTAAACTACAGTTATCATCAAAGTGACTTGCCGATAGGCTTGATCGGTCATGGGTCGCCAGTTCGCACGATCACCAGAGTAGTTGATCAGATCTGTGTTCTTATCTCGATCACGCCATGTGGCCAAGCCATCTAGATATTATACTCTTTGTCTTCTCTTAGCTTTTTGCCATCAATCTTGCCTGTTGTCACTATTTGTGTTAATATTTTATTTCTCATCTAACTGCCACAGAAATCCTGACTGTCCACACAAATCAATTTATGATTTTTGTGTTTCTTGTAGAACTGGCTCGTTGGCTTTTCTGCTCTTCCTTGGTATTCTTTGCATTTCCCCAAAACCACAATTCCACTGTCATTAGATATTTCTCAGCTTGTCTGTACATGTTTCACAAAAGGTTCCATGTAGCACTTCAAAAACTCTTGTTATCATTGCAATTGACAGTTTTTTCATTGCTCAGTGTTTTCCAAATGCTACTTATCCATAGCGATTCTTGTTCTAATCTCTACAAGAAATCAGTGGCCTCCGAAGGTTCTCCAATTGAGTTTCTGTGTAATACGTGTAACCATTAGAACCGACCAATCATTCTCTTCTTTAATGTTTGTTAATATACTCGACACAGCATTACGGTCTGATGTGTTTGTGTGTTTGTTATTTGACCTATGCTGGTTTAATATAAATTATGAGACCTATGGTGCTATCTCAATGGTTTGATACGAATTCTGTCCGTATTCCATAGTTGTAGGTTCATATGTATGATAGACATGACTAATGAAGACACTTTTTTTGGAGTGTCTAGTTGGTCATACGTCGAAGTACACTTGTTTCTGCAGCGAGGCGCTGTCGTCATTTGGAGGTGACAGGTTCGAATCCTGGTCGGTAACTATATAGTTTTCAAATTGTATGTTGTCTAGTGCGTCCTCTAATCTCTACTTCCTTCTTCTCCTTCTAAGAGTGTCAAACAAGTACTATGTGTGTTTATTTATGTACTAATCTCTACAAGGCACATTCCATCAGATGTTATGAATTTTACCGATTCACTTGTTTAAGAATGTTCCCACGTGGCATAATCGAAACAAAAACAAAGAGTTGATCCACGACTCTGGTGATCGTGTGAGATGGCGAAACATGACCGCCCACGCTTATCGGCATGGCACATGATAAAGGTGAGATCTGCAAGCAACCTTATAACGCCTTTAGTCACTCAGAAATCTACTAAATGTTTAATTCCCAGAAAAACATAACACTCACAGTTCTAACCTATATAAACGACTTCAGCTACAACCACCCCACAAACTTTTAGCTTTCAATGCGGCCAATCTACTGGTAATTCACAAATTCATATCTCATTGTACTCCAAATTACTTTGATCCATGTATGCAAATGTAATCAAACCAGCGCAAATGCCTAAGCGTATACATCCACCCAAGCCTAGGATAGACATAAGAAAACATGCTTAAATAATCCGCAGCTCAGCTGAGGAGCACTTTACCACAGCGAATCAAAAACACCAACTCTTATAATACAATGGCAAGCTATTTGCATATTATTTCAATACAGATTCAGGGTCAGGTAACGGCCCCGTATCAAGCAGTGCCACAGGAATGTAAAGTGTTAGATCTTCATATACACGGGAGTCTCCGTGGCGAAGTCGTCAAGCTGTTTGCCTCGCGCTCCGAAGGTTGTGGGTTCGATTCCAGGCTACGTCTTTCGGTTCACGAGTGCATTTTTCTCGGAGACTCCTGGGGGTCGCCGCTGGAGCTACGGAGTTCGTGCTAAAGTGTTAGATCTTCATACTTCGTGTTTTATAGTTCGTGCTTTATGCGATACTTTCGGCAGGCCACCCTGTGGAAAGAGACCGAGCCATGTGGGATATAACCCGGTGCAATGAAGTCGATTCTTTCGACTTTTCAGACTTTTAAAAATATTCTAGACCATGACATACGACGTTGGGTGGCCAGCTCACATCCTCGTTGCTTGTACTTCCCAGGGAATATTCCAGAAATGCCTTACAATTGTCTGGTGTCCATCTTTGCCGGCCCGGTGGCGCAGATGTTACAGACGCAATGCATAACATACCGCATTCAAAACACAGCTGCCGGCGATTTGGCAGCAGACCGCCTTTATTGTATTTTCATACAATGGTATGAGTGCCGGCTGTTCAGAAAGTGCCATTGCGGCAAACTACTGAACGTAAACTTGCCAAGAAATCATAAACAGCCAAGAAATGCTGGGGTTGATTGCGACGTCATGTAAAGGATATGCAACTAATGTAACCCATATTTATGAGACTGGGTCGAGCCCAAAGCTGTAAGGGTCGGGGGGAAAAAATAATCTTACCCCTGCTGGGAATTGAACACGGGTAATTCTCTTAGCAGGCAATGTGGGGAAAACAGCTGCGCGAGATTCGCACCGGTTCTCACCGGGCTTTAACCCGGGGACCTCCCGGGATTTCGTATACCGCGTTCGAAACACAGCTGAGGGCGATTTGGTAGCAGACCGCCTTGCGTTGTTTTTGTCTCCCTGGCCAAGGGCTAACGACATTGTTCGTAATCCCGTATATCCACGTGGGGAAAACAGCTGCGCGAGATTCGGCAGCGGATCGCGCCACGCTGGTAACTTACGGGGTATGTGAGCAGGTCGTCATAAAGTAATGGCAAACTACACAACGTAAAAACTTGCCTAGTACATCACCAGCAGCTGAAAAATGCCGGTGTAGACTGCAACGTCCTGTAAGGATACGCAACATAAAAAATGGTAAACTACTGAACGTAAATTTGCCCAGGAATCACGAACAGCCAAATAGTGCTGGGGTTGACTGCTACGTCATGTAAAGAATATGCATCTTTCTAGCTTCTTCAAGCCTTCAGTAATTGTCTTCTACGTTCAGTAATTTGCCTCTGCTTTCAGTAAGTTGCCTTCTACGTTCAGTAAGTTGCCTTCTATGCTCAGTAATTTGCTTTCTACGTTCAGTAATTTGCTTTCTACGTTCAGTAATTTGCCTTCTACGTTCAGTAAGTTGCCTTCTACGTTCAGTAAGTTGCCTTCTATGCTCAGTAATTTGCTTTCTACGTTCAGTAATTTGCTTTCTACGTTCAGTAATTTGCCTTCTACGTTCAGTAATTTGCCTTCTACGTTCAGTAATTTGCCCTCTACGTTCAGTAATTTGCCTTCTATGCTCAGTAATTTGTCTTCTAGGTTCAGTAATCTGCTTTCTACGTTCAGTAATTTGCTTTCTAAGTTCAATAATTTGCTTTCTACGTTCAGTAATTTGCCTTCTACGTTCAGTAATTTGCCTTCCACGTTCAGTAATTTGCCTTCTACGTTCAGTAATTTGCCTTCTACGTTCAGTAATTTGCCTTCTACATTCAGTAATTTGCCTTCTATGTTCAGTAATTTATCTTCTACGTTCAGTAATTTGTCTTCTACGTTCAGTAATTTGCCTTCTATGCTCAGTAATTTGTCTTCTAGGTTCAGTAATTTGCTTTCTACGTTCAGTAATTTGCCTTCTACGTTCAGTAATTTGCCTTCTACGTTCAGTAATTTGCCTTCTACGTTCAGTAATTTGCCTTCTACGTTCAGTAATTTGCCTTCTACGTTCAGTAATTTGCCTTCTACGTTCAGTAATTTGCCTTCTACGTTCAGTAATTTATCTTCTATGTTCAGTAATTTGTCTTCTACGTTCAGTAATTTGCCTTCTATGCTCAGTAATTTGTCTTCTAGGTTCAGTAATCTGCTTTCTACGTTCAGTAATTTGCCTTCTACGTTCAATAATTTGCCTTCTACGTTCAGTAATTTGCCTTCTATGTTCAGTAATTTGACTTCTACGTTCAGTAATTTACCTTCTACGTTCAGTAATTTGCCTTCTACGTTCAGTAATTTATCTTCTACGTTCAGTAATTTGCCTTCTATGTTCAGTAATTTGTCTTCTACGTTCAGTAATTTGCCTTCTATGCTCAATAATTTGCTTTCTACGTTCAGTAATTTGCCATCTACGTTCAGTAATTTGCCTTCTACGTTCAGTAATTTGCCATCAACGTTCAGTAATTTGCCATCTACGTTCAGTAATCTGCTTTCTACGTTCAGTAATTTGTCTTCTACGTTCAGTAATTTGCCTTCTACATTCAGTAATTTGCCTTCTACGTTCAGAAACTTACTGTCTACGTTCAGTAATTTGTCTTCTACGTTCAGTAATTTGCCTTCTATGTTCAGTAATTTGCCTTCTACGTTCAGTAATTTATCTTCTACGTTCAGTAATTTGCCTTCTACGTTCAATAATTTGTCTTCTACGTTCAGTAATTTGCCATCAACGTTCAGTAATTTGCTATCTACGTTCAGTAATCTGCTTTCTACGTTCAGTAATTTGTCTTCTACGTTCAGTAATTTGCCTTCTACATTCAGTAATTTGCCTTCTACGTTCAGTAATTTGCCTTCTACGTTCAGTAATTTGCTTTCTACGTTCAGTAATTTGCCTTCTACATTCAGTAATTTGTCTTCTACGTTCAGTAATTTGCCTTCTACGTTCAGTAATTTGCCTTCTACGTTCAGTAATTTGCCTTCTACATTCAGTAATTTGCCTTCTACGTTCAGAAACTTACTGTCTACGTTCAGTAATTTGTCTTCTACGTTCAGTAATTTACCTTCTATGTTCAGTAATTTGCCTTCTACGTTCAGTAATTTATCTTCTACGTTCAGTAATTTGCCTTCTACGTTCAATAATTTGTCTTCTACGTTCAGTAATTTGCCATCAACGTTCCGTAATTGCTATCTACGTTCAGTAATCTGCTTTCTACGTTCAGTAATTTGTCTTTTACGTTCAGTAATTTGCCTTCTACATTCAGTAATTTGCCTTCTACGTTCAGTAATTTGCCTTCTACGTTCAGTAATTTGCTTTCTACGTTCAGTAATTTGCCATCAACGTTCAGTAATTTGCTTTCTACGTTCAGTAATTTGTCTTCTACGTTCAGTAATTTGCCTTCTACATTCAGTAATTTGCTTTCTACGTTCAGAAACTTACCGTCTAGGTTCAGTAATTTGTCTTCTACGTTCAGAAACTTACCGTCTACGTTCAGTAATTTGCCTTCTACGTTCAGAAACTTACCTTCTACGTTCAGTAATTTGCCAGTGCTTTCTAAACGGCAAGTCAGCTTTAACGTCGAACTGACCGCTGTAAGTAATGAACCCGTTAGCGCACAGTGATATACAGAGCAAGCGCTCTTAACCTAGCGACCTGGCTGGCCTATAGATAGGAAATACTTTGAGAAAACGTGAAGACAGGATAGTATAGCTAGACACTCCCTTGTCTGGAACCCACAAGGTGAATGAAATAGTGGGAGTCCTGGGATTTATAAAGAAGAGAAACAAAGAGAGAGATTAACTAAATGGGGGGGGGGGGGCATGGAGAGAGCTGCATGAGAGAGCAAATAATGAGAACCCTTAGTGTGAATTGGTTAAGGGTCCGTGCCGCAAATGAAGGATAAAAGACGAAAGAAGAACACGAATGGAGGTGCTGGTTTCCTCAAAATCTAGAATACCCTGAATTGAACACATAACTTTGGGCCTCATCGTTGCTAATGATAATATATGTGAATTAATAATAAAACTGTCAATCCCCGTGCTAACACTCTAGTTACGCAAACGCCAGTAATAAAACTACCGACTTGCTAAACTTCAAAATGTCCATGATGAAAACACAAGAAAGATCCTAGACGTCTCACATACAGATACGTGCTGACTATTGCTCCAAAGTCTGCGTGTCTACACGTTTCACATACAGACACGTACTCACTATTACTCAAAAGTCTGCGTGTCTACACGTTTCACATACAGACACGTACTCACTATTACTCAAAAGTCTGCGTGTCTGTCTACACGTCTCACACATACATACACGTACTGATTATTGCTCCAAAGTCTGCACGTCTAGATGTCTCACATACAGACACGTGCTGACTATTGCTCCAAATGCCACATGTCTGTTCTAATTCAGCAAGTAAACTACAGTTATCATCATCAAGTGACTTGCCGATAGGCTTGATCGGTCATGGGTCGCCAGTTCGCACGATCACCAGAGTAGTTGATCAGATCTGTGTTCTTATCTCGATCACGCCATGTGGCCACGCCATCTAGATATTTATCTCTTTGTCTTCTCTTAGCTTTTTTGCCATCAATCTTGCCTGTTGTCACTATTTGTGTTAATATTTTATTTCTCATCATAACTTGCCACAGAAATCCTGACTGTCCACACAAATCAATTTATGATTTTTGTGTTTCTTGTAGAACTGGCTCGTTGGCTTTTCTGCTCTTCCTTGGTATTCTTTGCATTTTCCCCGAAACCACAATTCCACTGTCATTAGATATTTCTCAGCTTGTCTGTACATGTTTCACAATACAGGTTCCATGTAGCACTTCAAAACTCTTGTTATCATTGCAATTGACAGTTTTTTCATTGCTCAGTGTTTTCCAAATGCTACCTTATCCATAGCGATTCTTGTTCTAATCTCTACAAGAAATCAGTAGCCTCCGAAGGTTCTCCAATTGATTTTCTGTGTAATACGTGTATACCATTAGAACCGACCAATCAATTCTCTTCTTTAATGTTTGTGAATATACTCGACACAGCATTACGGTCTGATGTGTTTGTGTGTTTGTTATTTGACCTATTCTGGTTTAATATACAATTATGAGACCTATGGTGCTATCTCAATGGTTTGATACGAATTCTGTCCGTATTCCATAGTTGTAGGTTCACCTGTACGATAGACATGACTAATGAAGACACTTTTTTTGGAGTGTCTAGTTGGTCATGCGTCGAAGTACACTTGTTCCTGCAGCGAGGCGCTGTCGTCATTTGGAGGTGACAGGTTCGAATCCCGGTCGGTAACTATAGCTTTCAAATTGTATGTTGTCTAGTGCGTCCTCTAATCTCTACTTCCCTCTTCTCCTTCTAAGAGTGTCAAACAGTACTATGTGTGTTTATTTATGTACTAATCTCTACAAGGCACATTCCATCAGATGTTATGAATTTTACCGATTCACTTGTTTAAGAATGTTCCCACGTGGCATAATCGAAACAAAAAACAAAGAGTTGATCCACGACTCTGGTGATCGTGTGAGATGGCGAAACATGACCGCCCACGCTTATCGGCATGGCACATGATAAAGGTGAGATCTGCAAGCAACCTTATAACGCCTTTAGTCACTCAGAAATCTACTAAATGTTTAATTCCCAGAAAACATAACACTCACAGTTCTAACCTATATAAACGACTTCAGCTACAACCACCCCACAAACTCTTTAGCTTTCAATGCGGCCAATCTACTGGTAATTCACAAATTCATATCTCATTGTACTCCAAATTACCTTTGATCCATGTATGCAAATGTAATGCAAACCAGCGCAAATGCCTAAGCGTATTACATCCACCCAAGCCTAGGATAGACATAAGAAAACATGCTTAACATAATCCGCAGCTCAGCTGAGGAGCACTTTACCACAGCGAATCAAAAACACCAACTCTTATAATACAATGGCAAGCTATTTGCATATTATTTCAATACAGATTCAGGGTCAGGTAACGGCCCCGTATCAAGCAGTGCCACAGGAATGTAAAATGTTAGATCTTCATATACACGGGAGTCTCCGTGGCGAAGTCGTCAAGCTGTTTGCCTCGCGCTCCGAAGGTTGTGGGTTCGATTCCAGGCTACGTCTTTCGGTTCACGAGTGCATTTTTCTCGGAGACTCCTGGGGTTCGCCGCTGGAGCTACGGAGTTCGTGCTAAAGTGTTAGATCTTCATACTTCGTGTTTTATAGTTCGTGCTTTATGCGATACTTTCGGCAGGCCACCCTGTGGAAAGAGACCGAGCCATGTGGGATATAACCCGGTGCAATGAAGTCGATTCTTTCGACTTTTCAGACTTTTTAAAAATATTCTAGACCATGACATACGACGTTGGGTGGCCAGCTCACATCCTCGTTGCTTGTACTTCCCAGGGAAAATTCCAGAAATTCCTTACAATTGTCTGGTGTCCATCTTTGCCGGCCCGGTGGCGCAGATGTTACAGACGCAATGCATAACATACCGCATTCAAAACACAGCTGCCGGCGATTTGGCAGCAGACCGCCTTTATTGTATTTTCATACAATGGTATGAGTGCCGGTTGTTCAGAAAGCAATGGCAAACTACTGAACGTAAACTTGCCAAGAAATCATAAACAGCCAAGAAATGCTGGGGTTGATTGCGACGTCATGTAAAGGATATGCAACTAATGTAACCCATCTTTATGAGACTGGGTCGAGCCCAAAGCTGTAAGGGTCGGAGGAAAAAAATAATCTTACCCCTGCTGGGAATTGAACACGGGTAATTCTCTCAGCAGGCAATGTGGGGAAAACAGCTGCGCGAGATTCGGCACCGGTTCTCACAGGGGCTTTAACCCGGGACCTCCCGGGATTTCGTATACCGCGTTCGAAACACAGCTGAGGGCGATTTGGTAGCAGACCGCCTTGCGTTGTTTTTGTCTCCCTGGCCAAGGAGCTAACGACATTGTTCGTAATCCCGTATATCCACGTGGGGAAAACAGCTGCGCGAGATTCGGCAGCGGATCGCGCCACGCTGGTAACTTACGGGGTATGTGAGCCGGTCGTTCATAAAGTAATGGCAAACTACACAACGTAAAAACTTGCCTAGTACATCACCAGCAGCTGAAAAATGCCGGTGTAGACTGCAACGTCCTGTAAGGGATACGCAACATAAAAAATGGTAACCTACTGAACGTAAATTTGCCCAGGAATCACGAACAGCCAAATAGTGCTGGGGTTGACTGCTACGTCATGTAAAGAATATGCATCTTTTTAGATCTCAGTATATCAAGCATATTTGTCTATATTATTCGTCGGTCGCGGCGATTGGGCAATCTTGAGCATAGCCTACGATGGGTAGCGTTGTGATATTCTGTTGTGATAATTTGGTGTGTCCAGTGTGTGCCGCGTGGTTAAACACCCGCTTCACACGCGTGATCCGGGACTGTTTCCGGATCCGGTCAGGGATATGCACTACTGACGAGCTCAAATGAGGGCGAAACTCGAGTATAGTGCTTCCATATTGACGTGGATAGGCCTTAGGTTCATACCAGAATGCGATCGGCGTTGCCAGTAGTGGGTTGTGCTCAATATTTAAATTTCAAATCCCGAAACAACCACATAATCAATATATTATTCTGTGTTATATTTTTTTTTTCGCGTTTCCATCCTGTTTCAGGATATATTGCGGTCAACACCAGCATCTTTCAGCTGTATGTTGATTCCTAAGCTAGATTACGCTCATCAGCACGCCACGACTTTCTGAGCGACCGGCTCCATACTCTCATAAGTCACTTTTGCGATTCGAACCACTGCTAATTCTCGTCGCGTCACGTGACGAGAGTATTCGGGAGTTAGCGGAGAAAGCTGCTAACTCCTCGGCCACGGAGCCGGCTGTGTTATATTTCCCTTAGTCTTATTACAATTATAATAATAACAACTAGTATTTCTTAGTCATATAATAACGGGTGTTGCATATTTTCCAATCATTATAAAAGATCATTTCTACACACCTTAAATCCTATCGGACATATGTTGCTCTACACATGTGTTATAGGCCAATCGTCACTCGCGGGTAATGTGATCAGTATCACACCGCCCGCCTTTACTGTCAAAGACATTTCTTGGTATCTTTGTTATACGGGATCGACTTGGAATCACAGGTTACAATACGAATCTACCCCAGTGTGGATCGAACTCCTGACCATCGATACGGCAGATTATGGCAGCGCCCAGTCGTTTAAACTGCAGATATTATTGTTGCTGTTACACAAGATTTAACTTTGAAAGATAAAGACGGAATAAATAAAATAATATTTAAAAGGAGATCGTTAAACATGAAATAATTGTACTGGGTGTTCAATACATAGAAGGAAATTATTATTCTTGGGGACTTCAGTATTGATACCGCCAACCCATGTCGGTAACACAACAGTAGAAAGTGCAACTGAACGTGAAACCTTGGGCTTTATTATTAATAGACTTTATTTGGGGCGCTCGCTCGCTCTGAACTCAAGCGTAGTCCATACACACTATTTATAGTAGTGATGGACTGAATTTTGCTTATGGGATAGCTTTACCTATTAACAGTGTCCCTCGCCATCAGGCGAACCCATTCCGACTTCAGAGGTACTTGTAATTAACGTAACCAAGTCAAGGGCGACAAGTCAACATTTTAGTCCAGCTGTCCGGTGTGGGGATTGAACCACTAACCTTGGCATTAGCACACCGGATGTTTAAGAACACGCGTTCTTATCCATTCGGCCATGCGGACCTTTATTGATAGAATCATCTTTTTTTCCATACCTATAAGCGTGGACGGTCATTGTTCACCACCCCTACACAACCACCAGCCTTGGATAATGTCTGTGTTCGTGTCCCAATTAAGCCATGGGGGACAAGTTGAGTTAAGAACCGACATCACTGCACTCAGGACATTCCCATACGTGCTCCGTCCCCTCGTTCAACAGCCAGTGAAGAGTCATACTACTAATTGTTCCCACCGCTATCTGATTAAAAGTTCTCCTAGCCTTCCCTCTCAGTTCATGGGGGACAAACCGTCAATGTATTTATAGCTTTGCCTTTTTCCTTGCTCTTTCCCCATAAATGTTGCCAGTTGCTATAAGTTTTTTAGTTTATTTCTCCATATAACGTGCTACAAAACATCTTGACTAGTATTTCACATATCCACAACAGGTTCATGATATGCTTGGTAGCTGAGTTTCAAAAATTCAGTTTGCACCGGGACTTTCTACACTATACTTCTTCTTCTTCTGCGTTCGTCCGGAATGTTGTTTTAGACGTAATTGCGTTGTGTGTTTACAGCAGAGCTTGCGATATATGAACCTTTCGGCCGACACATCCGACTTCTTCAGGCATTTGTTGGTCGGGTTACTTTCCCGGGTTCTGCATTACACGGACACCACTGCGATAGCCATAACAAAGGGATGTAATCAATAAAGACCAATTTGTCTCACATCTGCGAAGAAATAGCATGCAAGATTTAATCAATACATTGCAATTTTCTCACATGTAGGGAAAGATAAAATTTTGTCAATAATAGCTTACTTGTAGCATGCTCACAAAGACAAAATCTTCACCACAACACACGACCAGTGTCAGCTGGTACACAAAAATAAGGAGCTTGCAAAATATACATTCTCCCTAATCCATTACCCCATATGGACAAACATCACCTTCGGATTAATAGGACTGTGAGGGTAAACCATGGGCAGCTGCTTTGGTGGCGGACTAGTCACAGGACTATCATTCTGAGCCGGTGATGGACCCTACTATAACTTCTCCTTGAGGTTGATTGCAGTTCAAGGCACGGAAAATAGTCCCTTACTTTACTGCACTACTTTTTACAGAAACTATTCTGAGGAGAGTGCAGGGAATGCTATGGACAGACGGAAGAACCAATGACCGAGTACTACAGGAGACAAATGAAAATCGTGGATTGATTGGAGAAGTTAGACGTAGACAGTCGGAGTTTTGGGGACATGTTACGAGAGGAAATGAATTGGAGAACTTGGTGACAACTGGCAAGATCAAAGGGAACGGACCTAGGGGAAGACCGAGAAGTAAATACCTGGATGGCTAGGCCACATGGCATGGTCGAGACAGAAACACTGAGCTGATCCACGACTCTGGTGATCGAGTGAAATAATGAGTCATGACCGCCCACACTTTCTGGCATGGCACATGATTGATTGATTCATTACATAACGGGGTCTTTGTGGCGAAGTGCCTAAACCCTCTGCCTCATGCTCCAAATATTGTGGGTTCAATTCCAAACTCCGTCATTCAGCTTAGGAGTTCAATTTTCTCTGAGACTCCTGGGGGTCGTCACTGAGCAGGTAGCGGATTGAGGTTGTAAGAAGCTGACAAATTTTTGTTGGTTATGGTCTCATGTTGGCGATGGACCTCATTATAAATACAATAGCTACAGTCACCTACCAGTATGGTTACTGCCGAGAATGAGAGTTGAGTCAAGAATCAACATCACAGTACTCTCGAGACATTCCCATACGTGCTCCGTCCTCTTCTTCAACAGCCAGTGAAGAGTCTCAATGATAATGATACCAGCAGCATAATCCTCTGGTTACTCCCTGCAGCACCATTCTCTCCAGGCTGAATGGAAGCAATGGCAGACAACGTTCTTCACACATGCCTAGAAATAATATGATTCGACAGCTAACATAATTTCAGGCAATGGGAAGACAAAGAGGTAAATACCTGGATGGCTTGGCCAGGTGGTGTAATCGAGACAAAAACACAGAACTGATCCACGACTTTGGTAATCGCATGAAATCGAGTGATGACCATCTATGCTATTGGCAAGACATATGGTAATGATGATGGTGTGTTCACTTATATTGAAACTGCCATTTCAGCACACCATTTTTGATAGCCAAAACGAGCAACCTAATTGCTTAGAAAGAACTAGACACAATGATAACATTAGAAAAAGGCAGTTGATAGTTCTTGGCCCCATTATGAGAAGAGAAAATCTAGGATATTTTGTAAGGTGTGCATGTGTGTATGAATGTGTGAGTGAGTGAGTGAATGAGAGAGAGAGCTAGAGATAGAGAGAGAGAGCTAGAGGGAGCGAGAAAGAGAGAGAGAGAGAGCTAGAGAGAGAGAGAGAGAGAGAGAGAGAGAGAGCTAGCTGGCTTTCTTTGTTGGTTGGCTGGATGTTTGGGTGGTTAACTGGTTGATTGTTTCAATGATTGGTTGATCAGCTTGTTGGTTGTTGGACGTTTGGATGGTTAGTTGTTGATTGTTTCGATGGTTGGTCGGCTGGCTGGCTGGTTAATTGTTTTGATGGTTGGTTAGCTGGCTGACTGGCAGATTGTTTTGATAGTTGGTCAGCTGACTGGCTGGTTGTTTCAATGGTTGGTCAGCTGGCTTATTGTTTCAATGGTTGGTCAGCTGGCTGGCTGGTTGATTGTTTTAATGGTTGGTCGGCTGGCTGTTTCAATGGTTGATCAGCTGGTTTATTGTTCCGATGCTTGGTCGGCTGGCTGATTGTAACAATGGTTGGTAGACTGGCTGGCTGGTTGATTGATTCGTTGGTTGGCTGGCTGGACATTTGGGTGGTTAGTTAATTGACTGATTTGATGGTTGGTCGACTGGCTGCTTGGTTGGAAGTTTCTGGAAGATTTGTGTTCCAATTCTTGACGTTCAGGTTATCTGAGCTCTTTAAACTCCTCAATCTATGGAGGTGAGGCTAGTGTTGAGACTTTTCTCCCGACTTGATCCCACAGTACCATTTCATTGGGGGTCTGTGCTGCAGAGCTCCCCTTCCCCTCTAAAAGCTCAGCAATCATCCATCCATGCAATGTAAGTTCTTCAGTGTCACGTCCATGGAGAGGTGTTGTGATCCTTGGTATGTTAGTTTGTGTATGGGTCATTCTCTGAATGCTCCCTTGTGCAATCATTGGTTTCACCTTTATTAAACAACCAATGATATTCTCTCTTAATGCTACCCTGTGTAGACATTGGTCTCATCTTTATTAAACAACCAATCATATTCTCTAAATACTCCCCCTGTACAGACATTGTTTATTCTTTACGAAGCAACCAATCATATTCTCTCTGAATTCTCCCCTGTGTGGACATCAGTATCTCCATTATGAAAGAGTCAATAAAATGCTCTCACATTCTCCATGAGCACTCTTCTGTGCAGACATTGGTCTTCCCTTTATGAAACAACCCATCACATTCTCTCTTAAAGCTTCTATGTGCAGACAATGGTCTCTGCTTTATGAAACAACCAATCATATTCTCTATGAATGTTGTAAACTTTAAAAAGGCAGGAACAATCCACCATATCACCAGTAAATTTTTACATTGCACCCTGTAATTCCAACCATAAACCAGCATTTTACAAAACCAGCACTGGGCTGCTAACATAAATCAATTCAACATCAGTAGAGGACAATAAACAAAATGTTTGGAGGTCATCATAGCTGAAAGGTTTAGCACACATAAACTTTCTCTTCTGGACTTAGTTCATTTCACATGTCAGTCAGTTGGAATAAAACATTGACTTGTCATCCTCAATTTGGGGACGTCAATCACAAGTACCTCAGAAGCCGGACGGACACTGGTAACAGGAAAAGCAAACCTCACGCAAAATCAGTCCAATGCATTCACTAGTAGCAGCAGATGTGTGGACTACACTTGGGTTCCAAGCGTGTGAATGCACAAAACAAACACAACAACAACAATAACAATAACAAAAGGTTCATTTACAATCAATTGCACTGTATTTTACACCATAAAATAAGATATGATCTAACAATTACAGTTAAAATGTCCTCCTATAGCTGCCCAGATTTTTCATGATTTCCTGACTAAAGTAAATGAATGTTAACACTGGCTAATGCTTCAATTGCCCAATCTGGATAATCCTTCTTTGGAAACATGGTACAAAAAAACTGCTGGACAAAATCTGGGAATTTATCCTGAAGGATGGTCTGGTGCATGGACTTCATCAGTTCCAGCTGTGGATAATCATAAAATAAATACTCATGGATAATTACAAGGGCCAGACATTGTCATTTCAATCAAAACAAGTATACTAAATAAATGAGTCAAGTTAAGAACTGACATCAAACACTCGGGACAATCCTATACATGCTCCGTCCTCATCTTCAACATTCAGCGAAGAGTCCCAATACTAATGCTACCAGAAGCAGTATGATTATGTGTCCATCTGGCCTTTCCTCGGAGTCTTGAGTGTTGGTCAGACCCTCTGGTCACTCCCTGCAACACTATTCTCTTCAGGCTATGATGATCTATCTATTCTTACAGACTATACACACGATCCCAAAGGTCCACGACAATGGCTGCCTTACTATATATATATATAGATCCTGGTCCTTGTTGTTCTGTATCAACTCTACTGATGATATTCATCCACGCCAACATGTCAAACCGTCAAGGGCTGACCCTGTCTTATCAAATCAATAAAAAATAATTTTCAAAATTTTCTTTGCACAGCCTGGAAAGGAAAGGTGCTGACGGATGCTCATTGCACCATGACCTAGAGCATGTGAAAGCCCAACATTTCATGGCCAGATGGGAGTGTCTGTCACGGGACTACCCATGCCTTAACACCTGGCTGAACATCACAGCAGACGGCAAGGAGGAAAGAAAGCTACAAGGGGAGAGTACAACCACTGCTGGACAGGAAGGGAGATAACAGAGTGAAACATCACGACAAGAATCAAGTATTGGAGATACAATGACTGGAAACTTGTTAGACTGATATAGTGACTGTAAAGATGTTAGACTGATATAATGACTGTAAAGATGTTACACTGAAACATCATGACATGACACAACACATGTTGGAGATATGACTGTAAATATGTTAGACTGAAACATCTTTACATGACACATCAAATGTTGGAGATATAATCACTGTAAAGATGTTAGACTGAAACATCTTTAGTTAGTTAGTCGAGGTTTCAACTTCATGGCAACAGGTTGTCCCCATTATGCTCCATTCCTGTGCCAGTGAATATCACACAAAATGCTCCCCACTGTCCAATGTGAAAAGTCGAATAGACGGGATTCTCGGCAATCCAACAAGCCCACACAGGTACACTGTGCATAATGCCACCGTCAGAATGTCAACACAAAATTCATCCACGAATACCACAGTTCAACATCGATGGACTCGGCAGTCACCAGAAAGATATCTTTACATGACACATCAAATGTTGGAGATATAATGATTGGAGAGAATATGTTTCATACATCATGACACAACACATCAAATGCTGGAGATACGAGGACTGGACAGAAGATGATAGAAACATCATGACAAGACACATCAAATGCTTGAACATGGCAAATAATCTGACCTTTCATTAATACTCACTGCACATTGAATCTCTCCACATTTGTCATGTATGTTCAATTCTTTCTACTTTTGCTAAAGTATTGCGCCAATTGCTTGCCTACTTGTGGAATTGCATCAAAGCAGATCTTTTAAATTCATCAAGATTCCCAAGTTGACCCAGACTAAAATGGGAACCAGGAAATGTCTTGGAAAGTAAAGGCAACAAGCAAGATATTGACCTGATCCCCCCCTGTGATCATATATATATGACACAGTATTGATAGCGTCGTCACAGCACTTGATGATGATGATATATATACAGCAATTTTCCTCACTTTGGACTTGTAGTTCACGGTTTCATTGCCCAGCTACTGAGCTAAGTATGTGGAGCAAGTCACACTGTGAGTTGTGGATTTCTTTTCTTCTTCTGTGTTCATCCTGAGTTTTTTCGGATGTGATTGTGTTGTGCCAGTTTACAGCAGAGCTGTGTTCTTGTGCCGTTAGGCCGACACATCCGACTTCTGCGGGCATTTGTTGACTGGGTTAACCTTCCCAGGGAGTTGTGAATGTAATGTGGAAAGTGTTTATATCTGTCCACAGTGGTTTTGTATTGTGAATTGCCTGCTCAGAAAAATAGCGGACAGCCAGTTGCTGAACTAGCTGGTTTTGCCTTATGCAGTAATGTGTGTGCAACTGCTGGGTTTCTAGTGACTGCTACTTACATCGAAGATGAACTGTGATTCTATTGGTAGAATGTTCTGTTGGCATTCTGGCAGTGGCCTTATGCATGTATGTCTGCGCTTGCTGTTGGTTTGTCAGGACTGCTGTCTGTTCCACTTTTCACATGGGACAGTGAGGAGCACTTTGTGTGATATTTACTGGCACAGGAACGGAGCATTATTGGGCGATCCTTTGCCGTGGAGTTGGAATCGTGACTAACTAATAGCAAAATATGCCAGGACATAAATTATGCAATATATTATTTGTGCCTTCATTTTTCAAGCAATCTGTACTTTTTTGGAATTATTGTACTGATCCCCAGGGAAGGTTTACCCAGTCATCAAATGCCCACAGAAGTCGGATGTGTCGGCCTAACAGCGCAAGAACGCAACTCTGCTGTAAACAGACACAATGCTATCATGTCCGAAAAAACTCTCCAGATGAACGCAGCAGAAGAAGAAGAAGTACTGATTCTGTATTAAGTTAATATTTTGTATATATACAGCAAAATATGCCAGGATATAAATTGTGCAATATACGGTTTGTGTCTTCATTATTCAAACAAAACAAGTGTCAAGAGCAATAAAAATGAAGAACAAAATAAAAATATATTAAAAAGACGAAGACTAAGTATATATTTGACATTTCACACATTAGCACAAATGTCATCATCATGTGCCATGCTGTTCATGGGTGGTCATGTTTCGCCATCTCACTTGATCACCGGAGTTGTGGATCAGCTCTGTGTTCTTGTCCCGACCATACCATGTGGCCAAGCCATCCAGGTATTTACTTCTCTGCCCTCCCCTTGTTCTCTTCCCCTCGATCTTGCCAGGTGTCCCCAAGTTCTTCAATTTATTTCTTCTCATAACATGACCAAAACATTGTGACTGTATACGTCTGATTTCTCTAATCAGTTTACGGTTTTCATTTGCTTCTTGTAGGACTTGGTCATTGGTTTTTCTGTCTGTCCATGGTATTCTTTACATTTTCCTCATAACCACATTTCCACAGCCATTAGATGTTTTTCAGCCTGTTTGCTCATTGTCCACGCTTCACATCCATACAAAAGCACAGATTCTATGTAGCATCTCAACACTTTTTCTCGTTGCAAAAATTTTTATTGGTCAGTTTGTTTTCATTTTGCAAAAGGCTACCTTCGCCATGGTGATTCTTGTTCTAATCTCTTTAAGGCATCTCTCATCAGATAACTGTATCGGTTCACTTGTTGAAGAATATTCCCATTTACTTGTATATTACATTGTGGTATTTCCTTCTTCCTAGTAACGACCATAATCTGTGTCTTCTTACAATTTAATTATAACCCTAGTTGGGCACAAATGTGCAAAATAAACAAATGCATAAAAAATAATAACTACATAAATACATAACAGAAATGAAAAGAACATAAGAAAGCAAAACTTTCACCTAATGTGTAAAAATATGATTTTTAAACCAAAGAAACAAATACAAGAAATGATGACAATAAGTTCAAGAAAGACTTCCTCACAAACCTGATATGCCACGTTATGCACGGTGATGATGTTGCAGGCGGCAGGCTCTGTGTTGGCCAGTGTATGGAGGTATGCCCTTGTGTATGATTTACAAGTTGAACAGTGACAATCGCTATCGATCGGCCGAAAATCTTTCGCAAATGTTTTGCTTTTCAAGTTTAGTTGGCCTGTTTTGACTAGGGCACTGCCAAATCTCTGAAATGGATTTCAGTTATTTCTGTTTTATAGACAACACTGATGATCATTATCTTCATATTTCTTCATTAGACAGCAGTGATTACCATAATAATCATCCCCATAATTTTCTTCATTATCAACATCACATCTTCTGCTCTTATTTTCTTCTTGTTATTTTTATTCTCATTCTTTCTCCTCCTATTCTGCTTATGTTGTATTATTAGTATTCTTCCTCCTCCTCCACTTAATTTTCTTTATCTTTTAATTCTTTCTCCTTTTTATTATTTTTATTAGTATCATTATCATCCCAAGCACCACATAAACCCCAATAATCATCAGCATCATCACACATCATATCAACTGGTAAAAGAAAACATGTTTCTACACAAACGCAAGTCTATAACAATGTTAAACAATGAATAAAAAATATCAGCATATTGTGGCATGAAAGACAGAAATAAACAGGAATGGATAAATTAACAACTTACACCACTAAACAAAACAATAAAATAATGGACTTCTGTTGTCAGGAAGATAAAAACAATCAAGACAGAAGAAACAATCAACCTACAGAAGAAAGTAAACAAATATATCAACATAATGTGGCATGAAAAATAGAAATAAATAAAAATGGACAAATGATCAACTTACACCACTAAACAAAACAACAAAATAATGGACTTCTGTAATCAGGAAGATAATAATAATCAAGACAGATGAAACAATCAACTAATTTGTAATGAAAAAGACAGAAACAATTAAATTACAGCAGTAAACACGAATTGAAAAAAAATGGAACCTACTGACATAAGAAATACACACAAAATGGGAAAACAATTAATTACTCAGAAACTGAAAAACATTAAAATTACTCTAATCAGTAAGAAGCAACATTGTAGAGGAAATGATCAACTTACAGCAGTGCGTGTGGGAAACACACAGTCAAACATGTCACAACCCAGAGCCACACATACAACCAGGTCGACTGCAAACCTGAAGAAAAAAAACAGCAGTGGTCATACAACCTGGCAACTCTAGCAGGCAGGAACTTCCTGCTTTTAACCATGGCACAAATAACAGACTGCACGATTTATTTGTAGGTAGGTAGCATACTAGCTATAAAGCTATCATAGCTACAAAGAAGAAGTTGGGATCACTAAAACTACTTATAGTAATATCTAATGACCTGTTTATAAGACAAACACACTCAAGGATAGA
Source organism: Cepaea nemoralis (assembly GCA_014155875.1). Taxonomy (NCBI): domain Eukaryota; kingdom Metazoa; phylum Mollusca; class Gastropoda; order Stylommatophora; family Helicidae; genus Cepaea; species Cepaea nemoralis. The sequence continues at coordinate 14,074 of JACEFZ010000176.1, read as the reverse complement.
AGTGGGAGCCTGTTATTCTTCTCAGTGGTCAGTGTCTGCTCTGCATCCTATCATGAATATGATACCTCTGAGGTTTTTCCAGGTCCCAGATAATTTGTCTTGTAGAGTTGCTCTTTGGGGGAATATTCCCATTCTCTGTCCATGAGGGTTAGAAACCCACAGGTGGGAATGTCCAGAGACCTCTTTACAAGACCCACACATCCCAGGATGAAAGTGACTGACAAAGTTTATACACAGCAATGATAACGGTGATGTGGTGAAGGCTCTCTCGAATCAGGTGGTGATTGATGCACAGAGTAACTCAGAATGGAGTGAGGCGAGGGTTTGAACGACACTACAGGCGTAGATGAAAAGCCAAGTGGACATTTTATCAAACTCATCTCATCATGTTCCTCTCGTACTTTGTGGTGTCGAGGTGAAGTATAAACAGTGGGAGAGTGCCCGCATATGGGCTTCATGTATCAATATTCCCATGGACTCTGTTATTCCCTGCTTCCATCTGGTCTGTACATCATTGCTTGTGTGGTATACTGTTGGTGACCTACTTGCATGGCCAAACCATTTGACTTGCTGCCTTCTAATAAAATCTAGGGCAGCTATGACCCCCACTTTAGTCCTGATTTCTTCATTTCTGATCTTATCTCTTCTTATCAAACAGCTGGAAAAACCAGCATGGGAACTGTTCAATGGCTTGTGAAGAGGTGGGGCAGAGCTTGTGTGGGAATGCTCCATGTGCAGTATATTTTTTTGTTTATTTTGTTTTGTGCTCGCTTGCTCGCTTTGAACTCAAGTAGTGCTGGACTGAATTTTGCATGTGGATTAGCTTTCCCTATTAACAGTGTCCCTCGCCATCAGGCAAACCCACTCCAACTTCAGGGGTACTTGTAATTTACGTCCCCAAGTCAAGGACGAGAGATTAACATTTTAGTCCAAATGTCCTGTGTGGGGGCTGAACCCCTTACCTCAGCACCAACACACCGGATATTTAAGAACATGCATTATTATTCATTCAGCCATGCTGACCTCCCAAGAGCAGTATAATATTTATTCTTAAATTCAATATTCAGTAAGCACACAACATAACACCCAGTCTCACCCGACTCCCATCAAGTAGCGTGGCTTCTCCTTTGGAAGTAGGTCTGTAGAGATTTTGACCATTCTCCAGAACTCCGACTTCTCCTCGCCACCACTCAGACCTCCAATGGCATAACCTCCCACGTCTCTCTTTATTAATTCTGTGAATGAGAAGAAATCATGCATGACTCTCAATCAGAGATTGTATGAACACGACTGCAGTCCCTGCTTATAAAAACATGGTAATATGCAACATGGCATGTGAGTTGGTGTAATGGCTAAGACATTACTCTGTCAATGGCATGAGCGTGGTCAGATTTAGGGTTTGATACCAGTACTCACTGTTCGCTATACAAGGGAAAGACTGACCACTAATTGTTCCAGCACTCAGGCCAAGAAAATCAGACAATCCTAGCACTTCACGTACACATACTCTACCAAAACAAATGTTTCAATATGCAGCATAGTTCAGAGGGGAAGTAACACAATTATTCTTCATCTTCTTCTACCTTTCATCTGCCAATTATGCGCAAGCCCTCAAACCATTGTAGACTTGATAACTGTTTAGGATGTGCAGCTAAAGCTTTCTATCAGATGAGATGACCAGTTATATGCTAACCCTCTTATGACACTTTTATAACTTCATAAGAGTATGCTTTGCAGTATGCACCTGACGTGATGCAGTGACATGTGCCAGGCAAGAAATCATGTAATACACTGTAGCTACTGTGTTTACATATTTCTTCTTTGTCCAAATGTTTTTAGCAGATGGTAGCTGTGCGTGTTTACTGTCACTGTCATTTACTGCCTATATATTACCTTGTGGTGTATGGCATGGGGGTCTTTTTTTTCCTTCTAATTTCTGGTCACTCCACAGTGAGATGGTATCCACTGTACACTGGCCTTACGTTGACGCCTAGTTCAGACAGTAGTTTCTGTAGTACTGGAAATTTCCCAGACTGGAATGCTTCAAGTACTGATTTTGCATCTGTCAGCAGTACCACAGGCTGTGTACCTTAATTATTCCATCCTTTATCCCCCATTGAAACATAGGCCATCACCTGAGGAATTAAGGCTGCCTGGCTAGTGCAGTCGCCGCGAACTGTGCAGGTTAGGGTTTTCTTTTTGGCCCCGACAGAAAAAATTCCACACCTTACCGAGGATTCGAACCCGGGTCTCCCGAAGTAGAATCCGACATTCTAACAAATTTACATCTTTTTGGTAAGCTCCATCAATTTCTCCTAAAATTAGCCTTCTTGTGTACTACAATTCAAGATAAAATAAAGAAGAGGAACAACAAACAACTGAAAGCTTTCACTAACCGTGTGCACATTTTGTTCTCAACTCAGCATCGAGTCCACCTTGCACTATGGGAAACAAACACTGCTCACTGGGTCTTTGGTGAGCTTTGATGCATCTGTCCAACCATCGTATAGTCCTGTATAAGCAGAACGAGGTGCCTTTTACGTGATATGAAACATCTATGTATTGCTGTGAATTAAAGATCAAATAAACTGATGGGCTGCATATCTTTAGGAACTTCTGAATAGACCAGTCCCAAAATATCTCCAGATAATCCAGTTGGTAGAATAGTTGGATATCAGCTGTGATAAAACCATGCAAAGAAGAGTTAGAAAAGCTGTCCGGCTCTTGGAACAGGAAAGCTGCTGGTCCAGAGGGTGTTCCAGCAAAAGCTATTAAAGCCAATATTAACACCTCTGTCTAGAAGGTGTGGACTGCGTCTGGCCCTGCAGTCAGTAGGGTTAGGATCGACTAGAAAATTAGTAGCCAGCTGATGACCTGCAGACTACACAAGTTCCACCTCACCTCCTGTGGTGTACACCAGGAAACTATGACCACAAGGTCATGGGCCAAAGTGGCTCTGGCTTGCCCCGGAGGGTGGGGGTGGGGGGGAGGGGGGGGGGGTGGACTCCCCCTTGATCAGATCATTTTGTCCTAAACCTGTGACTGGCCTAGCAAGCCGGCAGGGGATATTTTCCTGCTTGAAGAAACGAAATAATCAGAAGTATATTTGGACATACCCCAACACTGCAAGGTACAAGAAGAATAAGATGAGATGATTAACTCCTTAACTAAATGACTGCACAGTTTATTCTGCAGAGTCATTCAGTGATGCCTTCTCAGAAAAGCTGGACCATAATGGCATAACAAAATCTCCAATGTAGAGCTCATAGAGGGAACATAACATATTCCATTGAATCAAGAGGTAAGGAAAGGATGTTAGCGTTGTACAGGACATACAATGAAAAAAATCTGAATATAGTATGACTAGACAGTTCTTTGTCTGGAACCCACACAGCAAACAAAATAGTGGGAGAACTAATAACACTTGAAAAAGGGAATTAAATACAGAGATGAATAATGTGGGGAGGGACATGGACAGCGCTGCAGGAGATAGCCACAGATCGGAGGGCTTGGAGTCAGTTCGTTGATGGCCTATGTTTCAATGGGGGATAAAGGATGGAATAATTAAGGTACACAGCCTGTGGTACTGCTGACAGATGCAAAATCAGTACTTAAAGCACTCCAGTCTGGGAAATTTCCAGTACTAAAGAAACTACTGTCTGAACTAGGAGTCAATGTAAGGCATTGTACAGTGGATACCATCTCACTGTGGAGTGACCAGAAATAAGTAAGTTGATTACCTAGCTAGGGGGGACGCAGAGGTGTTTCCAAGGCACCAGGGCCGGGTTATATACTGGCCAAGACCTATTGACGCGTCCTCGTCGAGCGTCCTGGGCAACAGGTCCCTTCGGGGTCCTGGCTAAAGTCAGTAGGATCGCCGATTCCTCCGAAGTCGGAGAGTGTCTGCCTGTACGACGAGGAACCACCAGTCTGCACACCAATAAGCCAGACATGGGACAACGGATACTCACGCAAAACTCAGGTCCTGTATGACATCACACTGATGTTGGACAACAGGATGCTTTCATCCGACATACAGGACTTCGCGTTGGAGCTCAAGCCAACGAACACAAGCAAGCAAGCAAGCAACTAGCTAGGGAAGGTGCAACAGAAGAGAAACATTATGTACCAGTCACATACCACCCAAAGAAAAGAATCATCACATCACATCAAAAACCACCAACACCAGCACAAGCAGATTACCATTTACTGGACAGACCAGAACAAACCATTATTCTGTGTCTCAGAAAAGGACATAATCACACAACATCATGTATACCAAATTTAAGATTGGTGAATCAGCCATGTGTACATGTGGATTAGTGCCACAGACAAACGACTGTCCTGAATACGACATATCTAGGCAAACCTTCTGGTCTGGAGAAACAAAAAAAGTTGACGCACAAATTTACAGACCGCTGAGTTAACTCAACAAGACACTGAGGTTTATACAAGAGACAACATTACATACACAGGCAATCTGTTCAAGTGAACGAGAGAAGAAGAAAAAAAAACATCTCTATTGTCTCCAAGCTCATTCCTGTTCAATGATTCACTGCCATAGAGCAAAACAGGTTCCATTTAACACTCTCTTTTAGATATTAAATTATTGACCTATTGCATAGGATACTGTTCATTTTATAAAATACAGCTTTTGTTTGACCTTTTCTGTTGTTAATCTCTGTCACACATTGTCCATCTGATGCTATAACTGTTCATCTGAATGTATTAACTTGGTTAAGCATATTCCATTCTGTTATTATGTCACATTTTGGTGTTATCTTGTTCTTTTACTCAGCCATTGTTCTGTTTTCTTGATATTTAATTAATGTTCTTGTTCTTGCTCTCTCTCTTCTACAATGTCCAACAGTTGTAGATATTGTGGATACAACAGTTGTAGATACTCCAGGCCTCCATCAGATATCATTTGAAAATGCTATTGGTTTTAAAACCACATAAAACTGTATATTTCACCATCTTGTACGTCAAATACTTGTGTTCACAAAATAATTACTAATTTCCGTGAGGGTTATACTCATGTATCTGTTACCTGTACATGGCTTCCTCCAACCTTGGTCCACTTACTGATGAGTGGACAACATCATCAAGCTGCATGATTATATCTGCACCTGTGAATATATCATACAGTATGTGAACTCAAGAATGGTTGCAAATATATCATATGTGCACTCAAGAATTTTTGTATGATAATAAATCACATCATACATACTCAAGAATAGTTGTGAATATATATATATACTCACACATGCACTCAAGAATGGTTGTGAATATATCATATCATATATGCCCACTCAAGAATGGTTGTGAACATATCATATTGTACATGCACTCAAGAATGGTTGTGAAAAGAGAAACTTACATATTAAGTTATAAGTGTATTAAAACCTTTGGAATATGGAAAAATTAATACACCAATGTCCTTTCCAGAGTGGATGAAAAAGAAAAACAAAAGAACACACAAAGTAATATATGCTCTCCTCTCCCACACAAGACACTGCTCTCCTCTCCCACACATGACACTGCTCTCCTCTCCCACACATGACAGTGCTCCCCTCTCCCAAACATGACAGTGCTCCCCTCTCCCAAACATGACAGTGCTCCCCTCTCCCAAACATGGCAGTGCTCCCCTCTCCCAAACATGACAGTGCTCCCCTCTCCCACACATGACACTGCTCCCCTCTCCCACACATGACACTGCTCCCCTCTCCCACACATGACACTGCTCCCCTCTCCCACACATGACACTGCTCCCCTCTCCCACACATGACACTGCTCCCCTCTCCCAAACATGATAGTGCTCCCCTCTCCCAAACATGACAGTGCTCCCCTCTCCCACACATGACACTGCTCCCCTCTCCCACACATGACACTGCTCCCCTCTCCCACACATGACACTGCTCCCCTCTCCCAAACATGACAGTGCTCCCCTCTCCAAAACATGACACTGCTCCCCTCTCCCACACATGACACTGCTCCCCTCTCCCACACATGACACTGCTCTCCTCTCCCACATGTGACACTGCTCTACTCTCCCACACATGACACCACTCTCCTCTCCCACACATGACACTGCTTTCCTCTCCCACACATGACACTGCTCTCCTCTCCCACACGTGACACTGCTCTCCTCTCCCACATGTGACACTGCTCGCCTCACCCACACATGACAATGCTCTCCTCTCCCACACATGGCAGTGCTCTCCTCTCCCACACATGACAATGCTCTCCTCTCCCACACATAACACCGCTCTCCTCTCCCACACATGACACAGCTCTCCTCTCCCACACATGACAATGCTCTCCTCTCCCACACATAACACCGCTCTCCTCTCCCACACATGACACAGCTCTCCTCACTCACACATGACAATGCTCTCCTCTTCCACACATAATACCGCTCCTCCTCCCACACATGGACACAGCTCTCCTCACCCACACGTGACAATGCTCTCCTCTTCCACACATAACACCGCTCTCCTCTCCCACACATGACACTGCTCTCCTCTCCCACTCATGACACAGCTCTCCTCTACCAAACATGACACAGCTCTCCTCTACCACACATGACACCACTCTCCTCTCCCACACATGACACCACTCTCCTCTCCCACACATGACACCACTCTCCCACACATGACACCGCTCTCCTCTTCCACACATAACACCACTCTTCTCTCCCACACATGACACCGCTCTCCTCTCCCACACATGACACCGCTCTCCTCTCCCACACATGACACTGCTCTCCTCTCCCACACATGACACCGCTCTCCTCTCCCACACATGACACTGCTCTCCTCTCCCACACATGACACTGCTCTCCTCTCCCACACATGACAGTGCTCCCCTCTCCCACACATGACACCGCTCTCCTCTCCCACACATGACACCACTCTCCTCTCCCACACATGACACCACTCTCCTCTCCCACACATGACAATGCTCTCCTCTCCCACACATGACATCGGATGCAAAATAAATTATACACATTTGATGGGAGGTCAAACAATTCAGTCTAAAAATGCATTGGGGAAGACAAAGATAATGAGAATAAAATAAACAAATGATAGTCCGATCTTCCTTAAGCCAAACAGAGTTTTCATAGCAATAGGAAGTTTAGAAGTCAACAGAAATTTAAATTAAAAGAAATGAAACCTACAAATCATGGGTAAGATAACGGATGTTTTTTTCTGTCTGCAGCAAAGAGAAAACCCTACCCTGCACAGTTTGCTGTGACTGCACTAGCCAGATGCCTTAATACCTCAGGCTCAAGACCCCCCCCCCCCCCCCCCCAATCCCCTGCCCTACACTGCAAGGTACAATAAGTAGTAAATACAGTTTTTAATGGCATGACCAAACATAATATTTAATAATTAATCACTGCCATGTACCGAAAAGACTCTGGAAAGAGTCAAACGATAAAAGATTTGAGAAGACAGGACTAGATCACAAAAGAGTTAAATAATAGAAGAATGAATGATGATCATCAAACAGTTGTAGCATTGTAGAACGGACAAAATAAGTAGTAATCACAGCGTAGCAGTAATGACGCAAGAATCAAGACCATAAATATTAATCAGTCATGTGACAGAGTAAACATCACGTGATGGGATGGAAGTCGACGTGGGAACAAGTAGACAAAGAACCAACAGTTAGGTTGAGAAGGGGCTAGGATAAACATCTAAGCTAGCTGCGAGACAAACATAATACCACGCAACTCATGCATGCAACAAGTTAGAAACAATCTTCAATCAATGCGGCCAACTGTTGGGGTGAAACACGTCCCGCTTTGACAGCAGCCACAGTATGACGGTTGTCAACAAGCCAGGTCAACGATATGCCAGCAATAAGACGTCAGCCAGTCAGCACAGTTCGCCATGTTCGTAAGTTGAGAACATTTATGTAACAAATAGAGTGGTTCAGCTACGCTCAGGACGATAGGGGAAAACTACAGAATACTTGAATAGATATGCAAGTCGTCCCACATGTAGGTGAGAACAATCTTTGTACCCTCCAAGAGAATGAGAGGGGAATGAAGTTGGCCGTGTGAGCAGACTTGTGATGCTACAATACCTTTATTAAACACGTTGTCTAACCCTAGGACGCCAGTATCAGCTGTTATTCTTTAGTCAGCGTTTCTCGTCACTACGTATGCCAGATACTACCCAACGAGCCGAAGCAAGTGTCTGGCAAACACCCATGTATTATTTGGCGGTCAGAGAAGTAGAAGTAGGGATAGAGGATACACTTGACAACTTAAACACTGAAAGCTATAGATACCAACCAGGATTCGAACCAGTCACCTCCAAATGACAACAGCACCTCGCTGCTAGAATATTTAACTTTAAGGTTGAATCCATACCAATCAGTGAGTGAATCAGAAACACAAAGAACGACTAAACACATTTAAAAACTACCTATATTTAAGAGCCAGATCTGAGGTAAAGGAGTTATGGTAACCACTAGAGCAATTACTGAACACATTCACAAACTACCTACATGTAATTGAAATCATGCACTCACCTATGGAATTTTGAATTTCAACAGATCTCTCTGGTGTCAGCAGCATTTCCGAGCCATCATGTGGGGATCGGAACTTGACACCTTCTTCTGTGATTTCTGCCAGCTTTAACAATGAGACCATCTGAAAGCCACCACTGTCCTGAAGTAGAACAAGAACAGGACCCTTTTAGAGGGTCTACTGTGTTAGGCCTTGGCCTATATATTTATAGACCAATCACCTTTCGATGGGTCATGTGAGCAATATCATGCCAGCCGTCCTTACTTTCCTAGGCATTTCCTGGCTCCGATTTATACTGGGTTTACATGGATCCAAGGTCTTTTTTTTTAAATCTGCCTTGATGAAGATTTTAATATGTGACCATCAAACATATTGCAACCTTAAAAACTTCTGCATCCTCTCTTCAGCTTCTGTCCACACCTAGTAGAGTAGGTCTCTGCAAGTTCTCCAGCACTGACCTCTCTATCTGCAGTGCCTTTACCAGAATGAAACTCATCAACTATTATGCCATCTTCAAAAACTTCTGCATCAATCTTTGGCTTCTGTCCACACCTGGTAGAGTAGGTCTCTGTAAGTTTAAGAAGTGCTGAAAGAATTGTTCAAGGGGGACGGGGTAGCCTAGAGAGTTCAAGTGGGTGGGGTAACCTAGAGATGATGACATGTGGCTCTGGCTCATGCAGACCTGGTTTGATTCACTGCATGGACTGAGTGGATGTTTAAAAAATAAAAAAAGAATAGTATACTCCCCCCTGATCCCGGGGTAATAAATTGGACATTCAGCATTCTCGGACAAGGATGAAGAACTTGAGCACCTGTGTGAACAACAACAGTTGGGGACTGAATAAAGCAGGCGAACAGATTTATGCCATAGCTAAATTTGCATACTGTATATGCATATTTATAGCACATGTGATTTAGTACACAACTTTTGGATCCTCGCCGGTGCTACAGAGTTCAAGCACTGTACTGAGATTATCTTTGTGCGTTCTATGGGAGGAGACTGAGCCCTTTTGGAGACAGCTGTGTGTGATGAATGCGATCCTTTGCCAAAAACCAATTATGGGTAGGGTTTCAAAGTTTGACATTTGGACAGAACAAATCACATGTCAGTTACCGTTAACAGAGCTCTGTCCCATTTCATAAAGTTGTGAAGACCTCCAGCTTTCTCCAGCAAATCAGGACCCTGTTTACAAGATAAAGTCATAGAGTCATAAATATGCCAATAATATGACTGAACTGTAGATAACTGCACTAAACCTGAACGCAGTCAGAATAAGACTTATCTATCAGCACTAAAGCGGATCACATCCACAATATTTTTTTTGTGTTCGCTCATTTTATACTCAAGCGTTGTTCATACATGTACTACAACTTCTAGTGCAAAGGATTGATTTTTAATGTGGATTAGCTTTTCTTTACCGGTGTTCCTTGCCAGCCAATTCCGACTTCCAGGGTACTTGTAATTTGTGTCCCCAAGTCAAGGACAAGAAGACTGATGTGGGGGTTTGAACCTGCTATCTTGGCATCAGCACAGAGGAACTTTAAGGGTCAGTGCTCTTATACATATGGCCATACTGAACTCTAGCCAAAGTATGATTTATCTATTCACCCCAAGTGATATATAACCCTGAAGTATGCACCTAACGATATGCAGCGAAATATGCCAGAAAACATAAAATTATGGTCATCTCCAAGATTAAAAACATACTACAACGTAACATTCATGCAAATGGGTTAATTCTTAAACAGGTGAATCGGTACAACTATCTCAGAATAGTCATAACATCTGATGGGAGATGCCTTGAAGAGATTCGAACAAGAATTGCCATGGCGAAAGTAGCCTTTAGCAAGATGAAAAACATTCTGACCAATAAAAAGATGTCAAATGAAACGAGAAAAAGAGTGTTGAGGGGATACATAGAGCCTGTTCTTTTGTATGGATGTGAAACTTGGACAATGTACAGTCAAGCTGAAAAATATCTGATGGCTGCAGAAATGTGGTTTCTGAGGAAAATGCAAAGAATACCATGGACAGACAGAAAAACCAGTGACCAAGTACTACAGGAGACAAATGAAAATCGTAAATTGATTAGAGAAATTAGACGTAGACAGTCAAAATTTTTTGGACATATTATGAGAAGAAATGGATTGGAGAACTTAGTGACAACTGGCAAGATCAAAGGGAACAGACCGAGATGAAGACCGAGAGGAAAATACCTGGATGGCTTGGCCACATGGCATGGACGAGACAGGAACACTGAGCTGATCCACGATGCTGGTGATCGAGTGAAATGGCGAGTCAATACCGCCCACGCTTTCCGGCATGGCACATGATTGATGTGGAGAAAAATCTTGAAAATGTAGTGACAACTGGCAAACTTGAAGGGAAAATGTAGTGACAACTGGCAAACTTGATGGGAAAATGTAGCGACAACTGGCAAACTTGATGGGAAAATGTAGTGACAACTAGCAAACTTGATGGGAAAATGTAGTGACAACTGGCAAACTTGATGGGAAAATGTAGTGACAACTGGCAAACTTGATGGGAAAATGTAGTGACAACTAGCAAACTTGATGGGAAAATGTAGTGACAACTGGCAAACTTGATGGGAAGAGAGCAAGTGGATGATCAAGAGATAAGTACCTGAATGGTTCAGTCACATGGTATAATTTGGACAAAAACACATGACCTGACCACAGATGTTTTGTTCTTTTTCCTGATCATCTGTATTTTGAAATAAAATAGTTTTAAAAATATGTTTCCCCTTACTGCTTCCTTACATGGAATTATACCTTGGATATGAGCATAAATTAGTATAATAACCACTTGTCCACCCACTCATTTTGCATTTAGAGTAAGAGACGGAGAGAGTACATATTTGGATACGCTCATAACCAGTATATTAACTGTGGGGCCACCCACTCCTTATCTTACGTTAGAGTAAGAGAGAAAAAAAGAGAGACAGCATACTTACTTTACAGGTCTATGATTTGAATACAATGTTACAACCCTGGATATGATCATAAACTAGTATGACTGGCACCTAACCGTCTTGACAGACGATAGTTTGTAAAATGGAGTTATACCTCTTCATATCACATAGCATGGGCTGAATTTAGAGACCATGTGTTGCCCATGCAGCATGATCTCTCTTTCGGCCTGTCTAGTGTACTCCAGAGGAAAGGTAACACCAATACATCTGGAACAAGACAAGCTGCAGAACAGCCAGATCAGCAAAGCAATGCTCTAACTGTCCGCATGTTGGAGCTTCGATCCTAGACCAGTTGCCAACCAAGGCTTAGGACCTGGTCTGCCCTGCCATGACATTTAGTCTTTAGGTTGCATTTCCTCGCACTAGGATAAGGCTTGTATCCTCCCAATTGCGCTTCCTCCGTCCAAAGCCATTGGCACAATGTGGGGTGTCGGCTTTGGTAAGCGTCGCCCAACATTCGGCACTAACAGAAGCGAAGCAGGTAGTACTGTCTACTAACTAGTATAATATTATAATAATAACCACTAGGTCACAAACTCCTCTTTATTTTACAATTGAGTAAGAGAAAGTGACTAGTGAGAAAGAGTGACTAGCGAGATATAGAGAAAGAGAGAGTACATTCTTACTTATACTACAGTTACAGACAGGTCTTAATATGATTATTTTACAATTATGATCATAAATTAAATATACTTAACTACAATAATACATAATCGTGCACTCTCACGATGTTTATACTTCCCCTCGATACCGCAGGGTACAAATACAAGAGGAACAATCGGAACATGAAAGGATAAGATGAGATGAGATGGAACTACAATCCGCTCTGCGGCTCTCCAACCGACTCCTCCTTAAAAGACAGACACCCAGAGAGAGAGAGAGAGAGAGAGAGAGAGAGAGAGAGAGAGAGAGAGAGAGAGAGAGAGAGAGAGAGAGAGAGAGTAAATAATGAATACTTACAGGTCTATGTCCCAAATGGTAGGTATTTCCCAACATAATCCTACAATCGAGCTCCCTCAGCTGATCGGGTGCCAATCCCTTTAATGTCCCCTGTGTGCCCACGGGCATGAACACCGGTGTGTCAACAAGAGCGTGTGGTAACTTGACAACACTTGCCCGAGCTTTAGAAGTGGAACATTCAGCTAATATTGTCATCGACAAAGCGTGGCTGCCTTGTGTGGCCATTCTCTTCATGTCACTCTCCCAGCCTAGCAGACTCCAACCCAAACCTCAAAACTGTTGATGAAATTGTGCTCCTGGTTTGATAGTGAATTGAGCGTACTTACCGTAATTCTTTTGGTTCGTCGATTATGAAAACAATACGAAACACTTCAATGACTGTTGAGGTGCCAAACCTTCGCTGTGGAGACGGCACTTGATTGATTTAATGATTTTCTAGACAATTTGTAGTCATTAGGTTATCTATCTATCTATCTATCTATCTATCTATCTATCTATCTATCTGTCTGTCTTTCGATCTATCTGCCTACCTACCTTCCTTCCCGTCTGTCTGTCTGCCTGCCTATCTACATACCTACCTACCAACCTTCCTTCCCGTCTGTCTGTCTGCCTGCCTATCTACATACCTACCTACCAACCTTTCTTCCTGTCTGTCTGTCAGCCTGCCTATCTACATATCTATCTAAATTTCTTCCTGTCTGTCTATATGTCTGTCTGCCTGCCTATCTACATACCTACCTACCAACCTTCCCTCCTATCTGTCTGCCTGCCTGTCTACATACCAACTTACCAACCTTTCTGTCTGTCTGCCTGCCTATCTACATATCTACTTACCAATCCGTCTGTCTGTCTGCGAGTCAGTCAAGTCCCCTTCTACACTCTTCAAGACGCATTGAGCATGTGGTGCCAGACCCATATTTGTATAGACCAGTCGCCGCTCCAGATGATGTGGTCGACAACACGCCGGCCACCTGGACTCCACACGACATTTCCTGGTACTCCTTTTAGGCTGGGTCGAACTGGGAGTCCTCGTCACTTGTTTAATCCACCTCGATACGAATTCGAACCCATAACCACAGGACCGCGAGGCAAGCGTCTAGCCATTACGCCACCGCGGGTCCCATCGGCGGGAAAGGGCATCATAATCTCCCCAGCCACATGCCCACTAACTTGCCGTGTTCGTCGCTTTTAAACAAGGACTCAACATCATCATCGTCAGCATCATCATCAAGCGTAGGTGTAGGCATTCATGTCTCTCCACAAATCTCGGTCCGTGGTGTTCTGCGTCAACTCTGCTGATGATATTCTTCCATGTCACCGTCTCAATCAATCTAACATCATTTCTCTTGATGTACCTCTGCCTCTCTTCCCCTCGATCTTTCCAGTCGTCACGGTGCTCTGCAATGCCTCTGTTCTTATCTCATGACCCAAAAAATATGTTTGCCTCTTTCTTATTGTTCAAAACAATGTTTTCCCGTGATGAATTTGAATAACGAAGACACAAACAATAGATTGCACGATTTATTACCTGGCATATTTCGCTGCATCTCGTCAGGTACATACTGCAGAAATCACACAA